>JAJDMX020000481.1:0-24985 GCA_022345685.2 Nothomitra cinnamomea | reverse complement strand
ATAAAGTTCAGAACCGCCTCTATAGAGAGCAGGCAGTCTCGCCCGATCGCCCGAACCCCAGTCTCCCCATCGAATCAGCCGTCGATAGGGCTGTACGGGAAGAAGGGATGTTCGAACTTCCAAACGAGTCGTAGGTTCCTGACTAGAATGAATCGTGAGGGACACATTGCGAAGAAATCGAGGATCGTGGTATCGGCTGTGGAGTCTCTGAGTTGGGTGAGAGAGAGGGTGACGGTGCGGTAGAGGACTGGGAGGGCTTCAGACAGGATTCGGTGGTTTGTGAGGAGGATGGAGAGGTAGCGTGGGAGGCAGGAGCACCAGAAGTGCTGCTCTTTTCTGTATAGGTCGGTGAAGAGAAGGGAGTAGATGGTCAGGCGGAGCTCGAGGGGAAGGGTGAGAAGGGTCGCCATTGCACGAGTTGCCGTGCCGGTCAGTGGAAAGTGATGGTATGCTAGCGGCGGGTACTAATCTAAGGGAATCGGTATGCGTACAGGGTAAAATAGTATCGGCACAAGCCCCCAGTTAAGCGACACCTAGCGACCTCACTACAAATCGCCCGCAAAGAAGCAGACTCCATTTAATACATGCACATTAGAATAATATAGCCTGTCCTGTCCATAAATAAGCTATCAATGATTTTGCAGTAATTCAGTAGATTTTTAGCTATTCTATTGATGAAGAGCAGCTATAAAGAACACTTAAAAAGTAATAGAAAGTACTTTTCCTTTCTACTCTATTGAACATTATTTATTACTTGGCAATCCAAGTTTTATCACTCAAGATATTGAAAGATATAATTACATACTGCTTTGTTAAATTCCAGTTAGAAAGTAATTCTAGTCCCTGGCAACAAGAAAACTACATCTACAAATTAAGTTATCTTAAATGTGGTAGCAGACAATTTATATAAGAACTAATAATAGGTAGAAAACAATTATATCAATAAGCTACTGCCAAGTAATACTACATAAAGGTTCTGGCCTTCTTATGAGTTACTGTTGATGGCAATAAGTTTCCCAAAATAGCTATAAGTCTCTAAGCTGAAGTATTAGCTTTACTAAAGTTAAGTAGTAATATTAGCTTACTATAGTTTCAGTAACACTATAAATATCATTTACAATATTAAGTACTTTTAAATTCAAGTAATACATACTAGTATTGCTTATCTTACAATATTTAAAATCTTTACCAATTATAAAAGGTAATAATATAAAATCAATTTTCCTTATTACCATAGGCAAGAAATGCAAAATCTTAACTTTTTGAAAATACTAAATTCTATTTCAACATATTACTTTTAAATATAGTATAGAATTACCTTAATGGGAAAATAATAAGACTCTTACATATTTTCAAGTTTAATTTTTATACTAATATAGTTATTATATAATTTTATATATAATTATTAATATTTTAAAATTTATTGTAGTTGTTATTCAAACAGTACATAGGGTTTAAAGAGTACTTATATATTGCTAAAGTACCTGTCACAAATATCTTAAGCCTCATCAGAAATGTCATAGACGCAGAAGTAACATTACTATCATTGAACCAAATTACGGATATTAGGGCCAGCTCTAAAGCTAGTTCTTTTCAGATTGCTAAAATAGTATAAATGACGTTAGGCTAAATACCAAGTACTGTTACAGCGACGTTACAAGGCTTAAGGATAAAGGTCAATAGTATATAGAGACTTAGCACTGCTATATGCAATGGACTGAATTCCAATAGCTTAAAAATATAGATTTCTAATATAGAACTAATTGCTGCTTTTAGAAGAAGCAGCCTCTTGGATTTACATATACATATCTCTTGGCACGCTAACCGTATACAGCATGATAGTACCTCACTGCCGAGCTACAACTGCAGTCCTTACTTCTTAGAGCTCTACATTACAGTGGACTTATAAGGACAGAGATAGTACATATAGGTCAGCAAGAATGAACCGAATACAAAGATGGATAGTACTTGCCATAGGTAAGTAGGGGCCAAAATGAGGTTCACACAATCAATACTCTCAGTGTTA
This sequence comes from Nothomitra cinnamomea, assembly GCA_022345685.2. Lineage (NCBI taxonomy): Eukaryota > Fungi > Ascomycota > Geoglossomycetes > Nothomitra > Nothomitra cinnamomea. The sequence continues at coordinate 22,959 of JAJDMX020000481.1, read as the reverse complement.
AGAGCGCAAACTATGGCAAATTAATAAATCACCTATACTCTAGTCAAGACAACAATCTCAGCCAGCTACATAACTGCCAAGCAGCTTAGCCAGAGAAAGACTGGCCAACAAAAATTACTACAACCTATAAATGCCGAACTATTGGTCGTGAAAGAAAGACCAAGTGAGCTAAAGGACACTTGGTAGCTAAAAGACATGTCAGTTAAGTATAGTAAGTAACTTAGGAATGAATGGGGAGTTATAAGTCATAATAACTTGGGTTTTATTATTGGACTTGGCATAAGTTAAGTATGAGTCACATCGAGACAGGAGCACATTAAGTGGTACAAGTTACCTATTAGTAGGTAACTAAGAGATTAGTGAAGAGACAGTTATAAATACTACGTTGGAATCTTAGGGAAAGTGTCTTTTCTTTACTCTTTACTGAATGTCTTATTAGTTTAGCAATAAAGCTTCGTATTAAGAATTATTACTTAAAGATGTTCTTTGATATAGTTACAGTAGCACCATTTTGCTATTTCAGTATATGGAACTAACATAACTATACCATAGTTACCTTAAGAATGCTATACTGTTATCACAAACATCCTTAGTCTCATCAGGAATGTTATGGACATGGAAGTGATATTAATACCATTAGACCAAATTGCAGATCTATAGAGTTAAGAATGGTATGCATGGCTCAGCAAGGATAATCTGAATACAAGAATGGATGGCACTTGCCATGGGTAGGTAGAAGCTAAAGTAGGGGTTCGTATAATTAGTATTTTTAGTGCTGAGAACACAATCTGTGACAACTTAATAAATCACCTATGCCTCAGTCAAGGCAACAATCTCAGCCAGCCATACAACTGCTAAATAGTCTAGCTAGAGGAACTATTACTTTAATAAGAAACTATTTAGTAAGTTGCTTAAATTTAAGTTTAGTTTAAATTTTAAATATTCTACATTCTTTAGGTTTAGTCTAGATTTTTAGGAATAATGGCAAAAGTAATTTCTTTTAAAGTAGAGTTACTATATATCATAGATGAAATTTACTTCTAAATAACTTTAGAGAACTTTTAATTACTGTAGTGAAAAATTATATATTGTACTAGATGATTGTAAGTAATATTAACTACAGAAAGTTCTAACTTATTTATCTCAAGAGGAACTACTTTATAAGTAAATAAATAGTTAATTTTTTGACCAATAAGTAGCTTTTTGAGATTAGTTACATAATTTCTTAGTTTTCTGCCTTTCAAGTATATAAGGGAGAGATTGTTAATAATACTTTTCTTATTGTGCTAACTTTTTCCAATCACAAATATATAACTATGCTTCTTTATATGCTGCTAGAGATAACTGAACAAGTTCTCATATGGAGAAAAGATTTTGACTTCTGGAGGCAAGAGAGGGGCAAACATTTTGAATCAAAGTGTTACTTGCTAACAAGTTGGGATTTTGTAGTATCGCGGTAGGTAAGTTATTAGCTGACTGTGGAGGCAATTTGACTTTCGAGTTGTGTGCAGGATAAAGTGCGAAAGAAAAGATTTTCCGCCTTCATATGCTTACTAAAGTGACTGCTGTAGGGTTACCTACAGCTATTGGATCCGTCTGAAGGTGCATATGCATGCATGGAGAGAACCGCATTGGTGTGCCGATGGTGGGGTGGTGGGTGGCGGCTCAGATCCGGTGGCTGCAATAAAAACGCCGGTGGCTGTACCGACACCCTATTAGAAGCTCCCATGACCGGAAACTAGAGGAGAGGGACAATCTCGAACATCTTTCCGGCGTCCGAAGTTCAGCCCGATTTGTCTAAGGCTGTGCGGGAGGGCAGTGTCGCGAAATCGATCCTTTTCCCCTGGGGCTGATGAGAAAAAGCGGCGGAGCGAAGAGGGGGTTTTTGCGGTCGACTTGGCTAGGCCGAGGAGGTATATGTCGTAAAGCAGAGTTACGTAAGCCGTGGAGCAGTTTGCGGTCGTGCTCAGGGCCACAGAAAGGAATTCGAGTACGATCTGAATGTTGTGGGAGAACGGCGGTGTTCGGCCATTGGTGGGGTACGGAGAGAAGGGTGTGATTTTAGATGCAGAGTTCGATGATGGGTGTTACACACACCCTGTGCGGAGTTGCCTGTGTTGCCAGTGTTCCCTTCGCAGCCTGACCTAGAGTCCTACAGTGCCCAGGAGGCAAGAGCTTGGCTCCATGCAGGAACTGAGAAAGGGCCAAGACACAGCTAGGCTGCCTTCAAGCGGATCACTGACGGTGGACGCTCGGTTGACTTCTACTAGTCAGGCTGCTCAAAAAGAGCAATGGCTTCCTTCCATTGCAGTTCGAGTAGGTACGTGACTGAGCCTCCACAATCGCGAATCGGATCAGGAACGGTTGTGCCCCTCCTCAATGAATAGCCGGTTTCGACCACAGCTCTAGAGCATATCTATCACAGATCTCCTTTCGGATTCATGATGATGCTATATTTGAGGTTAAAGGTTCCAGACACGGAAAGATGTATCGATTAGCAAATCCGCCAATTCAGGAGATGAACAGCCATACCGACGGCTGTCGGCCTTCTTACAGCTGAGAAATCAAGCGAACAGGGTTTGAACCAAATCCTCGCCTCAGTGTGTGGCCCAGAATTCCCTCTCGGCTAGATCAAGCTGCCCCCTGAATGCTGAAAAAGGCCATGTTGTAATGGCGAATCAGAACAGCCGGACGGGGCAGCGAGCCGGGCTGAAGTCGTACTATTTCCTGCTCGAAAGCTAGTTAAATACTAGCAAAAGAGGAAGAGCAGTGGAAGGCTCACGTCCGGTTCGATATTGAAGCAGCGTCAACTCGCTGACCCCACGGAACGTTCTTTTTCCGACTCCGTGCACAAACGGTACGTTCCTTGGAGAAGCCATACCTCAGTTAGGCCAGGCACACTCACCAACGCCCTCCCACCGGCGCCTTAGAGGAGAATCAGAACCTCCTTGTCGTGCCTCCGTAAAGGGGGCGGGGATTCTCTCATCATCGTCGCTGTCATCCTCTCCTCGCCCGACGCAGCGACCTCAACCCCCACTGGCTCTCTATTACGGTAGCCGTTCAATGACCTGGATGAGAACGCGCGTCTCCCTCAGGGATATCCTCATACCCTGTCCCTTCTTTAGTACATGGTCTCTCTTCTCCAGCCATATCATTTTACCCTAACGCCACTCCTTCCCCGTTTGCTAGAGCACTTTATGCTCTCTAGATTATCGACCATATCATTTTCCTCTGGGGTCACCTGCCGCTCCCAAGTGCCCCAAGCATTTTATACTCTCCCGTTTCGCCCCATGCACATGAAGTGGACGGCTTGACAGGCCTTATTGGCCTGTAGATAAGCGCAGGAAAGATATACCCCGAAAGTTTGTTGTGTCTGTGAATGGTTAGCATAGGTCTTGGTCAGAGGGGGGGGGAGTGTACTCACATATAGATGTATTTAGTTTATCTCTGTTATATAGAGTGAGCAGTTTAGCGTCGTGCTCAGGACAAAGTCCGTGTCGGAACACGTTAGGCATACCCAGTGTGACATCAGTCCAGGAAGGCCTGGCATACTCGGGTTTTGAGGGTTTGTAATTCGTTGATTGAAACTTCATCGGGATTTGCTTGCGTTCCCACAACCTTTTGCGTGGAATTTGTGGAGATGGTGAGTGCATCCTTAATCTATTCCATGTTAAGGGCCCCCATCGAGAAACACCGTTTAGCATCTTTCTATCACAATCTTCCCCAATGGCATTCCAGGTCAGGACAGAGGATGTGTAGCTGGAGGCTTCATTTGGTTCAGAGGCGTAATCCTTTATTGAAACTTCGTCGAGATTTGTGCGCATTCCCATCGAATTTTGCGTATAATTCTGGGAGATGGTGAGTGCATCCCAGCTCATCCCCCTCGGACGAACCGAAATCCCTGCAAACTGTTCTATGTTAAACACACTATAGAGATGACTTTCTTAGACAGGGAAATAACTTGCCTAGCATCCACCTGTCAGAATCTGCTCTGCCTGTGCACCGCCCATGGTAGGGGTGTGTGCTTTCGGTGCGCCCGTGGCTTGTAAGCATGAAGGTTCAAGCTGCTGGAAGGGGGGCTTATGGTACGGGTTCCAGCAAAATTCACTTTTGAGCCCGCGGGCTAAGCGCTAAGCGCACAGCCTTGAGCTTTTTTGCATAGTATTAGGAAGACATAGTAGGGTAAAATAGACAAGCGATAGCGAACCTTGTGCAGCATAGAGCTGAGAATGAGCTTTCTGTCTGCTGGCTATCTATCTAGGCACGCATGTAGAGTCTTATCGTAATCTCGAAGAACGAAGTTTCGAAAGTCTAGAAGGAATGCGTTATAGTACGGTCCAGTCAAAAATTCACTCTCGAACACGCGGCTCAAGAACGATGCCCACAACACAGGCCTATAATTCACTCTGTTAAACAAACTCTATCGAAGACGATGAAGGAGTGAAAACAAACCTTGTCTAGAGTGGGCCAGAGTAAGAGTTCCCCCTATCTATTGCCCACCCAGGCATAGATATTACCCACGTCCGAGGTAGGTAATATGGAAGTCTTGGAACTTCGAAAGCTGTAGTTGGAAGTGACATGAACGGAAGCTGGAGCCGGACGGACAAAGGAAGACTGATATAGGCGAAGCTGGACGAGCATGAATAAAAGTGAATGGAAATTCACGCAACTAGCCTCAAATCCGCGTGACCTATGTCGCCCTTGCGATTGTGAGGATTTTTAATGATGTCTGCCATACCTATTTAAGAGAGAAGCAGAAGATGCGCATGAGTCAGGCTGACGAAAGTTCATGCAAACTCGTCGCTGGAGTAGTTGATCCAAAGGCTTGGCTGTGAAGTAGGATGAAGATGGAGGTTCGAGGGTGGAAGCTGGTTTATATAGGCAGCACTGTGACAGAAACAAGTCAAAGTGAATTGATTTGCCCTCATGAACGTTAAATCCACGGATTTCATGTCACCGTGGTGACCGCAATGATTTGGAATGATGTTTGGCGTGTTACTCCTGGGATAGAGGAGAAGGGTGAGGAAGAATCGCAGAAATGAGATATATCATTTCTGTCGAGTGCTAGAGTCATTCATATGTGGTTGCTCGACTCAGCAAACGAATATGTGGCGGTAACAAATGTTGAGGAGAAGTGGAGCTTGGAGGGCGGAAGATCTATCACATAGGCAGAACCGTGGCCTGAGTGAATGAAAGTGAATTGAATTGAATCAAGCTACAGCAGGGAACGCCAGTCGCACGTGGTTGATTTCCTCGTGTCAATTTCAAGGAAACCAACTGTTTTCAACAAATATACGTCGATGAGGGTGAGCAGAAGAAGAAGAAGCACCCAACTGGCACCAGTCTCTACCCTCCATGAATTTAGAAAAGATTTCCGTAACCCTCTCTCCTTCCAGCACCTTGGTCCTTCCCCCCAACAACTTTCCCCTCACCCTCCTAACAGCCCTCAAGCGCTCCACCGCCGCCCCTCCGCCTCCTCTACTCGCTCACCCCCCTCTCTGCCTCCCTCACACACTCTCTCGCATCCCAAACGCTATCCTCCACTACCTCAAGCCCCCCCATAGCATTCCTCTCCACCCTCCTCAATCCCGCCACCACCTCCCTTGTCCACGCCCTCCCCTGCTCCCCCTCCTCCTGTAGCCTCCAAATGCGAAACCGATGCGTAAACACCCTATCCCGCTCCTTTCCGGTCATTCGAAATAAGACTTTGTAGTCTCAAGGTCAGATTCCGCTGCTAGTTGGGCGGAGATGGCTGCTTGGAGGTTGGCTTTGCACCGGCGGAGGACGTGGGATACGCATGTGGTGGGGGATTCGTTTTGGGCTTTCTCTGAGATCCTAGAGATGGGAGAGGTGGGGTCCGAATCGCTGGGGTAGCAGACTCAGCGGCGAGGGTTTGGAGTCGGATTCAGGAGGGGAGCTAACTGGTGGCTGTTTCTGTTCTTGGTTTTGAGTGTCGTAGTTGGTTTCGAGCGGCTGAAGGTTTGAAGGGCGTTTTCTGGGCTGAGTTTTTCTCGTTGCTGTGGCAGGTCATGTATTAGAGTATTAGGGCGTCGGTGATTCGGCAAGTAATTGGCGCCGGAGGCATAGACTATGAGTGATTTGAGGATTCTGTCTTTCGGGTTAGGTTTGAGTTTTGCTATGATGTTGGAGCGGATGGAAGCGTGGCTGCGGGGGATGCAGTAGGGAGAGCTGCGTGTGCAGTATCATGTGATGGGGGTTTACGGAGACTTATTGTTGTTTTGATGTCAAGAGGCGGGCTTGTTTGTTGAGAAAAGAATGGAGAAGAACACAATGGCCAGCTATAATCCAGGTTGCTGTGTTGCTGTGTTGTTTTCCCTAGTAGAATAATAACACTGAACACACTGTCTGAGAGGGTGTAATCACAGAAGAATCCGACAATCACCTTGGGATAGGTTTTGCAGTGGAAGCAGCCTATATTTTTACGGGTTTTGGTATTGCCATGTGTGGAAATGTTAATGCCACAAGGAAATTCGTTAGTGCCACAAGGTATTTCTATAGGGTTTCTTGGAACATTGATACCACATCCAGGATATCTGCTACTTTATTTGAATTTTCCCTAATTACTTTGGAAACCATATTCTATCATTTACTCTGCTGGAATTAATTTTCAGCTAAGGTTGTTGACCAATTCTTGAGGTTGGAAGTAAGGTAATTTTAGTGGGACCTTCAGATATCCCAGTAATGTGTTTAAGCGAGTGATCAACTAGACACAGGCTCCTGAAGCCTCATCAAAATGGCTTTATCCCCACATATCACAATACATCTATAATGAGCACTATTTGAAGGATATAAAGTGGGTATGTGGGTATCAAGGTATGAGGTCAGCTCCAGCAACATTAAAATTAGGATTTGCACATTAGTAACAGATGCGTCAAAAGCATTATTGGAGGCACATTTGGGTAATGGCGGGTAGTTAAGTGCAACAACCTAAAATTTAGTTAAGGTTCGCCTAAGCGGCTTCTTGTGGCATTAACGTTTTCAAACAGAGCAATACCGAGACTCATTTTTAATCTTGTACCCTTGACTTAATTTTTTCGACTAGAAGGAAATAATGTCTCTAGAAGACTCAAGTTCGGTTGGCTCAGGAATTGAACCTAGGTCTCCGACCTATCGGCTGTCAACACCCAAAGGCTGAAAACTCCCGGAAGAGTAAGGCCAATCCTGCTGTGCGATGGGAATAACCAAACACTAACAACCAGAGCTTCAGCCCTTACAGTTAACCAACTGCTTTAAAACTCCTAATAGCCTAAAGTATGACCCACAGAAATCTCTACGATCACTGGCAGGCGCAGTGGGTGCAACTTTCCAGCGTTCAGATTATATTATCCTCCTGAGTTCCCGCTCCTCAAGGTAAGAAGCATTGTCTTATACCTCTCTTCCTCCAGTATGGCAAGGGTCGGTGGAGTTGAGCGCAACCCATGCTAGAGATCTCCACAGCTCCAGGCATTCAAATTCTTCAGTTCTGTTAAATTCAAGTCTCACCACTCTCCAAAGTCCCTCCTTGGCATCAGAGATGGACTACTTGGGGGCAAGCTCCAGACAATGGTCCATCGCTTCAGTATCTTAAGAAGAGTAAACAGTAGTATGGGGGTATCGGCAGCCCCATGCCTTATGGGGACCGAATCATTACCTAACCAACCGCTAAAAAAATCAAAGTCCCCCCCAAGACACCCTATACAGTCGAGGCGTGGTCCGAATTCTATAGCAGTTCAGGCTATTTAGCGACGCATCAGTGTTCTCCGCAGAAGCGTGGGACAAGAACCCACTGAAATGGCTTCACAACACCGAACCATCTTTGGTGTCTGTTGTAAAATTCTCACTAGGAGATGCTTAATCTATTCTCTCGACTATGGTCATCGCTGGCCTCTATATACTGCTTGTGGCACTTGTGGTTGTGTGGCCTCGCCACTATTTTGAGTAGGTTCGCCACCACATCGCCACTCTGACTTAGGGGCTGATGTGGTGAGGGATTGCCACCCCAACTCCAACAACACCTGTACCAACCTTAGCAACCAGCACTAAGCCATCGTAGCCCCAATCCTAGTGTTATTGTGAGCTTCAATCAGCTTGCACAAAATGCATTTAAAAACCACTTAAATCAAAGAACCAATCAATTTTTAAACTCTATGCTTCCTGATAAAAAGCTGAACCTAACTAGTTGGCTCACCAACCCGAATCGAAAACCTGCAAACAAAAAGCAATCTAAACACAAATTTGAATCCAAATCATAACAATGGAACCCTCTCGAAGAGCCGCCAAGGTTTGCTGGTGTTATTAAATTTTCAAGTGTTGGTCGATTTCGTCGTGTCCCATCAATTCTTGCCTATGTCGTTCTAACATATGTCTCTCAAATCCCAAAACAGCTGCAGCAAGAAAGTGAGGGCTATTGCACAGCATGGAGGAAGCCTGAGTCTGCAGATCCAACCGATTCACAGTCATCATCTCGAAAGCTCGTGGCTAGTCCACATGGACGTTGGAGACCCAACACCCGTGATTCCGAATGAGAACAAGTCTCACACTATCATTTCTTAGACTTCCAGAGCACAGAATCACGATACTAACACCCGCCAGCCAGTAAAATGGACTGGGTCTCTCCCCTCCTCGCCAGCTAATCATATCAAGGTGTTAACTCGGCAATTCGAATTCACTACTTTCCACGCTAGCGTAACGCTAGTGCTGAAATGCAGTGAATTTGTTGCGGGCCCGCCTATATAAGGGTTCCTCTTCTTCTGCCAGCTCGGTTCTTACTTCCCTCCTCCACATCACGACCCAACACCTACACATAGGCAGACCCGCCTCCGTCCTGAGCACGACTTAAAACTACTCTACTATATAACAACAACCACAATCACGATATCCCCTACAACCTAGGACGATGCCCTCCAATCTCACCGTCCAGCCGGCCGTTCTCAGATCTCGGAACACACCCCTAGTCTGACAAGCTTCCAACATCGGTTCACCCCACCCCACCGATCTGAACAGATCAGACCGATGCAATGACTAAGGTCGATCCGGAGTCCTCGTGGGACTCCACAGTTACACCAAGATGACCGCCCGACCTGCAGTCGGCCGCATCATTCTTACTGTAGACTGAGCAGCGCTCGTACCGCTTGCAGCACATCAACCCCCTCCGTTGGGGGTGGTGACGCCGCATAACTGGGAGAGTATTTCTAGCCCTCCCACCCTGTTTGTCTATTGTCTGCACACGAACTAACCCTTACTCACAGCCGTCACCCTCCCAGCACTCTCGGGCTGCTAAGCACACAAATGCGGCCCTACACCACTATCGGCCGTATCTTTGCCCTGTCGTGGACCCTGAGGCAGAAGCAGGTCCGGGTTGCACACAACCCATCTGCCCCTCCACATGGTTGGTGATGCCACATCACAAGGAGTACGCCCAGCCCTCTCGCCCATCCACCCTTCATGTTGTGATCAGTGCCTGCGCATTGCTCGGAAGCAGTGCTGCCGTCAGCATCAGCAGTATCCGGGCATAGTCATGCCCGGATGTTTACTATCCGGACGCCCTCAACAGTGTTTCCGAGGGTCTGAGCAACACCGGCATCAACATAAAAGACCGGGTAGAATCCTATGTAGAATTAGTTGGTAGTCGCTCATTATTAGTCTTTCTCTACAGTTAAATTAAGCCTTCACTTTTACCCCCAGCTCCAACACTTCATCTACACAAAAACTAACACCTCATCACAGACCTCCTCCTCTTCCTCTTCGAGCCGAACTGCTTTAGGGAGCAGTTTAGAACCCTCCGTCGGTGATGATTATGCCCCAGACCCTCCTCGCTGCCCTCCTCTACGGAAGCCCAGAGCCAAAAACTGCCGATCAATTGCCACCACTACAAGACTACCCTATGAGCAAATTCTCGCTCACGGCGCGGGTGAAAGCCACATATCAATCACTTCAACCCGTGGGAGGACTATCATCCAGTGTTTCTCTATCCTGGGGTTGCAGTCGGGGCAACAACTAGAGATAGGGAAAACATGGACCATCAGAGCACTATTCCCCCTCCATCAACGGCCCAGACTGCCAACGCCACATGTCTTTCTCTATGCTACCTTCGAGGGGTTTGGTGACAAGGTTGGGATATATCAGCCTGCTGGAGTGTAGCTTTGGAAGGCGGCGGGGTTCTTTTCCAGTGCAGATGAAGAGGAGGATATCCGAACCTCACCGTCTCCGCTCTCCCCCTTCCCATTACTCCCATTCTCCCTTCCGCTCTCACCCCTTGGGCCTGGTAGACGGCCGCTAGGTCGGCCTGGTGCAACAGCTGAGGCTAGATGCGATCGTTGCTCTCCCTGGCGAGCAATGCCAGCCAACGATGACTGAAGTGCAATCGAAGGATTTCTCCTGTCCAGCAGCAACTACGCATTCTTAAACGGCAGGCGCTTTAGGAGCAACAGATGCTCCAGCGTCAGCCAACGCCAGCATCAGCAAACACCAGCACCTCAGCAGCATTTCCAGCAACCTATTCTATCCAGCTCTTCCGCAAGAGACCGAATCGCTAACAATTCCGGAAATTTACCACGCCGTAAAAGACAGTAGAGGCAGCTCTTACTAGCTCTTTCTGAAGTTCTCGTGCGCCAAATGCTGACGGGCATTCTCGTGCCTGCCAGCGATGCTCGACTCACGAGGTGACCCCAGAAGAAGCAGGACGTTGCCGGAACAATTCAATATTCACAACAGATCGTCCCGGAGGAATCGCAGACAAACAGGAACTTCAAGCGCGGTCAAAACAATGAGCCCCAAGCCATGGAGCCGATAGTTGGGCATCACTTACCCACTGCTCGCTCATCAGGTTTCCAGCCGATCGCTCAATGCACATTTACAGTTCACATTCGTAAACATTCTACCTGCAGATTCCACAGTTCGTAGATTCGACTGTCTCCACCTGGTGAGTTTCCATCCTTGATACAACCCGTGGAGGTTATACCAGATATTATTGGTGTTCGTTTCAATCAGCGAATGCTAACTATCGTGTAGCAGTTCATATTTACAGTACCAATCCCCGAAAATGCCACCCCGATTTTACAGTGGTATGTTCCTCGCTCGTCCCCCAATCATATTTTTCGAGTCTGCTCTCTAGCGGTGCATATGCCGTTAACCAACTTTCAATAGGGCCGCCGTCTTGGCTTTCGGTCTTTCGTAGCAATTGCTGGACTCTCTCCCGGCCGGAACCACTTGCTATCTCTGCAAAATTCACGCAAAATTCACACAAAATACTGAGGGAACGGGAAAATTTTCCGATGAAACATATGTCGGGTTGCAGTGAATTTTCGGTCAAAAGATCACGCACCTTCTTCAGCTCGAAACGCAAGGCGGAGGGGTCTTCTCCTGACAGAGGGTAATATTTGGCATTCCGACACTCTAACGACAGTGCTAATCTCCGGTATTGTGGCTCGCATCTCCTCCCTAACCCTCAAGTAGATAGGGAACTATTAACTTTCCCACCAAGTTTCGCGCAAAGAACACTGAGAACGGACACAAATCCTGATGCAGTTTCGAGCAAGTTGCAATCACCGGACTGCGCATCCGGAAGCGGTGGGGTCCAGCCCCTCTCCTCCTGGGGTATCCCTGGCCTTCTCCACTGTCATTTCTCGTGGTTCCGAGCACGACCGTAAACCGCTCCGCTCCACTATATAACTAGAGAAAACTACCGATACACCTATATGTAGGTATGCCCCTTCCTTTTTTTTCTGGTTCAAGTACCTGGCTAACCTATGACAGACAGCCACGAGCTTCCGAGACATAAACTGTCCCATGCTTTAATACAGGTCACGATGATCTGTGTTGTCGTGCCATCGAGCGGCGCGGCATGGCGCTAAGACCCCGTCGCAGATTCCGTCACTCTCTGCTCTCTGGTCTAAGTCCTTTCCTAGCATCTCCCAAGGCAACGGCTGCTGTCGCATTAGTATGTCCTTCTCTTTCCCGCCCTACGGTTAAATTCATTCCTATCCAGTACTTCGACTTGCATATCAGACTAACCCCCACCCAGCTGCACGACGGCAGCCTCCTATTTCAACTGTGGCCACAATCGCCGTTCTCCGCTCTTCGAGAGCCGCTTCAAGTGTCGCTCCTCCCTCCAAAACCTCGCTTCCGCCAGATACATCCCTAGGCCAGGTTAGCATTGACCCCTCCTGCAACACAGGGAGTAAGTCTCCCTCTTCCCCAAAAACCTCACCGCCAACGCCTACAGCCAACCCGCCAGCCCAATTCATTCCCCCCTGCCACCGATCCTCCCCGTCGCGGCTCCCCTACCCTTCCACGATCCCTTCGATCCGCGGGCTCCGTCGAAGGCCTAACCGACGCACACTCCCTTCCCGAAGGAAGACCGCTGTGTCTCGTAAATCCCCACCGCAAACCCACGATCTATCTCCGCCTAGCATGGTCCGGAATTGCCCCGCTGCTTAAGGGCCCGCCCACCGGGTGCTGCAGGACAACGGAATGATCCCTACGCCGAAGGAAAGGGTCACCACTGCAAACCAAATAGCCGTCCTCACTTAGTCATGAATACGATTGGACTTTCGAAACGACAGCGACGAGTACGTCGTCGATAGGCCAGAGCACACCGGGGATGAGGAACGCAAGTTTGGGTAAGTTTACACCTTCATCCGTGGGGTTTTGAAAGACACTGAGCTAATGGGCGTACCACAGCGCATATCACCTACCCCGACCTACCTGCCGACCGCGTCCCGCCTTGGCGAATCGATCGAGGAAAAGAAGTCTGGCAAGGGTAATGCGTGGTAGAGGCGTATTCTCACCCACCGGGGGTTATCAGATCCACTCCGCGTGGATGCCCGGCGTTTCAATAATCTGGCAGTTGATGGTTCCCCCAACTTAGTGGGGCTAAGAGCCGTGGTGTCGCGCACAGGGAAGCAAAGCAGACGGCCTTCGGGTCGAAGGTGGAGGCTGAGACTTGAGTGTGAGGGGTGCTTTAATGGGCGGGGAGACAGGAGAGGTCTCGGCAGAGTTTTTGGGAAAAGATGCGGTTGAGATGAAATCTGTTGGTGGGTTTAGTCTATGGGTGGGTTAGGGTGAGGAAGATGGTCGGGGCTTGTAAACCAGTAGGGAGGTTTGAAACGGGATGCTAACATTGCCGCTGCTGAGACTTTTACGGGATGAAGTACAACATGCGCGATTTGTGTCAGTATAAAGAGATACTTTTCGAAACCGTGGTTTTCTGTGGATGTGAGTGAATATCGAATGCCGCGACGACGCCCTTGAATCGCCCGCATGCTTCAGTATTATAATGCCCAGAGTCTCTCAAGTGCGTGAGAGCCATGGGCACCATAAATAAGCTCCCATTGGGATATCTCCACCGCTTTATATACGTGATACCACACTGTTAAAGTACTCTCACTGGGCCCTGGGTCTAAGAACAACCGGGTAACCCCTCCCCCATCACCCCGGTTCGCCAACACCACCGCTTCGTGATTGGCTGCATCGAGGAGCGTCGAAAATTTGGCGCAAATTTCATCAAACCTCTCAGGGGATTTGATATGGTTGGGGTTGCGATAGCGATGAGGTGTTAGGATATCGGCGCACACCACTCCTCAACCTCGTGATTGTAGTACAATGTGGTAAGGACAAAAAGCCCAAACCCTATGCCGTCAGATACATATGAGGAATGTTCGATATCTTACCACCTAGGCTTTCCGAATCAATGACTAGGGAGGCTTCTATGTACAAAGCGTGGCGCTTGAATAGCTATTACGCTGAGAAGTCAGGGTACGTCTGGGTAAGGCCCCGGGATTTGATGGATGAATATCTGCGAAAATATCTCAAAAGAAAATGGGGCGAAAAACATAAAAAATAGTCGTAATAATTCAGTAATCCAGAAGTACAGACTCTTTGGCTTTGAACTTTCCCGGGAGGGTTCCAATATATGTATGTACTTCTAGCACCTGTGCGCTCACAGATGAGCTTCACGTGTACGAGTCACTTTTAACATATAACCACAGAAAGGCTTTGGGTATATTTATACCTGAAACATATGCACGCATAGGAAGACTTCGCGCTTGTAAGCCAATTCCAACGCGCTCCCACAGAGAGCTTGTGAGCATACATACCTCAGACACTTACGCGATCGCAGGAGAACTTCACGCATGCAATTCAAATTTCAACGTATAGCCACAGGGGTCCTTGGGTGTAGATAGACCAAAAATGTACTGTTCGAGCCCAACCTGTCTCTGGTGGCCTTTCATACCCACAGCTACATTCTTTCCGTCTACTCCATGCCTGTACGCATTGCGGCTGTGGCTTCCGTAGGATTACCTCGTGTGTACACGGTGGATACGTGCTAAAAAGCCTCTGGAAGGTAGCCCGAGCATGCAGGGCTAATTTTGCGTGGTATTTCTAGGTCAGTAGGAAAAATTGAGGTAATGTAGAGTTGGTGTCCGGTCGCTTTGAGGGATAAGGTGCCACTATTGGCCCCTTTTTCGAAGATAGACGAAAGACTCAGCGCTGCTTTAATAAAAGGGGCTAGCCGAACAAGCATCGCCAACAATTCAGTCATGTTTTTCACGCCACAGGGAATTGAGAAATTCAAGTCAAAGACACGAGCGCAGCGCGCGATTTTCAGTACTAACAGGCATCTGATCGCAAGTTGGAAAATTTTGTAACAGAAATCCCAATCACACACCATCTCGGAAGCAAAATAAATGAAACCTGCTGAATTAGCACCGCCGAACATGAAGTAACAAAACGAGAACTTTTTATGCGTCTCTCACCCCAATTCCACTCCCTCCTCACGATCAAGCACTCCCAGGCGCTCCGTCAGCAACCATATTAGTACTAGTTCCCCCCGCCATTCTAACAAGCCGATTCCGCTCCTCTATCACATTCGACTCCATAGCCCGTGCATACATCTCCAGCGTCCTTAACCACTCTCTATCATCCCCAGACCGCGTCTCCTGCCCCAAATTTGCACTCTCAGCATCTCTCTTCCGCTTTCCCGTCACTTGATCCTTCCGCTCTAACATTCTATTGATCTTGTTTAGAATCTCCATCCGCTCCTCACCCTTCTTCTTGATCCGATCCAACACCCGCACACCAACCGCTTTGTAGTGTTCGTAAACCGTGGCCTTTGCGGTATTCGCTGCTCGTCGGCGAGGGAGATTCAGTGCACGGGAAAGGCGTGGGAGTGTTCTCTGGAGGATGAGAGAGTCGGATTCAGCGCGAAGCTCCAGTTTTCGGAATTCCTCGAGGATTTTGTAGCCTTCGTGTGAGGAAAGAAGTTTTGCGGAGGTAATACCCAACCAAGTTCTGTATGCGGAGAGGGTTTGGGATAGTTGCGGGATAGATAGCGTGCCGTATAGGGAGGAGTCGGGGATGATCGGTGTAATTGGTGAAAAGGGCGAGAAGTACATATCAGCGTGTGATAGTGGTGCGTCTGTTATCACAAATGAGCTTCAGGGCTACTGGGAAGATGTACAGGTGTGACTGTGGCTTACACGTAGCGTTGCAGAGCTCCCATGCCTTCTCACCATGCGGAAGGCAGTACGTGCAGCACGTTGTCGCCGTGCCTGT
The DNA here is from genome assembly GCA_022345685.2 of Nothomitra cinnamomea. Lineage (NCBI taxonomy): Eukaryota > Fungi > Ascomycota > Geoglossomycetes > Nothomitra > Nothomitra cinnamomea. Next base: position 7,404 of record JAJDMX020000481.1, on the reverse strand, counting down.
GGTGTAGACACGGCATTCTATCTTCTTTTCGGAGCAGCGATCGCACGGAGTTGTAGCGAACACGGCACTCCACTCCGGGTCAGTGGCCAGAAAGGAGAGAAAGTTGTTCCGTTGTTGGCGGGGCATGATTGCTATTCGTGCAAGGGTCGGTTGGAAATGACGTGTAGGCGAGAGTAATCCGACGTTTGATACCTGTATTTGTAGACGGATGAGTTAGCTTTTTTGAATGAATGCACGACTTGACACCGCTATGGAAGTAGAAAGATCGAAAGAGGACTTACCTTTTGATGACGGAGTCCGGATTCAAGAGGCGGGGTTTTGTTGTAGAAGATGTAGAGGATGATCGGGATGCGTTACCTTGTAGAAATAGAAGCGGATCGTAATTCAAGTGAATGATCAAAAAACCGTCGATTCACAGGCACAGGTTCCGACAGCACTGACGTTTTGGTCACGGTTTTCGTATCCAAGAAGTAGAGGTTTGTGATAAAAGATGCAGAAGGTGTGAGGGAGGAGCGAGGTATGTGAACTTGTAGAACCGGGAATGATTAGTTGTTCGAATGAATCCTCGAATCGCCACCACTTCGTAGGCATGAACTTCAATAAAATACCCACAATTGAGAACCTGCTGCCTCGGAGATGCAAAGCTCGGGGGTATGGAGTATCAATAACTGGAACTAGGTGCGAGGTTTTGAGTATTTGCACATCGATAGTTAACTTGGGTTCACTGTAAACACACGAGCATTAGCGCCTCTCTTCAAGACGCACTCACACCTATAAAGCTGCCCGGAGAACGGTATTGTCGGGAACACATGTACCCATGGCAGGCTTTTATGCCCATACCTTGAAATTGTCACGAAATCGTGAAATTGCCCTCTGGCCGCGTTGGCTCAAGGCGTGTATGTACCAGAGAACTCTTCGTGGATGTATTGCAAAATAGACAGGTAAGCAGAGAGTCTTCTTGCAAATATAGGGAGTGGAAAACCATGTGCCCACAAGAACATTCTGTCGTCGCAAGCTGAAATCGACATGAAGGTATGAAGTACTTATGTGAGCATGGTGGAGCTATGTGTGTATGTGCCCAGGAACCCTTTACAGATATTCCGCAATATCCTCATGTAAGCACGGAACAGTAATTTAAACATAGGAAGAGGTGCGTACAAATTGTACATCCGCTTTGCTTCAAAAGCAAACCCGAGGGAGGGCGAAGCCTTCGTCGCAAGCTAGTCCGATTGTCGTCTCACCAGACGAAGATGAGTTATATAGTGCATGTGGCCAGGAGCCTGTAATCATCGTTGAAACCAGTAAGAAAGCACGAAGCCACCCAATGACCGTACAGGGCTTTAGGTGTTCATGCGCTCGAAAGCACTCCACGGACACATTTTGAAGTCTATGTGAAGGCATAAAGCCCTCCTATGAGCGTGGGGGTTCAGCACACGAGCCCAAGAGCGATCTGATCTGTTCATATACTGTAAAATGTCCCGTCTAACTCGTCAAGTAAGCTCCTTAGCCAATAAGTTGGCTTATTCGTCAAGTTGACTTACTAGCCAATAAGCCATTTAATTAACGAATAAGTCGACCTATTGACCAAGGACTCTACTTGATGAGTTGGACAGAATAATCACACAAGGTTTAATTCTGCAGCAATTTTCCTAGCAGGCGATACAGAACCCGTGGCACCCTTTAGCAGTCGATCTCGACATCCTCGGCTATAGTGCGGCTTGGAGCCGGGCAGCCGAACTCAGTAGTCGAAACCGTTTAGACACTCAACCGAATTCAACTACCCAGGGGCATATTTCAGCTCCACGCCATTTAGGAGCGTCCAATTCAACTGCCCTGAGTCATATATCGGCTCCACCCCATTTAAGAGAGTCAAGTTCGGCTGTCCTAGAGTTTCGTTGGCTCTTTACATAGTCACAAAGCGAGTGTATTCAACACAGATAGCTAAATAGCAATGACAACAAAGTAAACATGGCAATTTAGCAAAGTCCGTTAAGTAACGTATCTAACTTATGAATTTATTTTCCTCGATTTACTGCTTAACTGCGATGGTAACTGAGTTTTCAGGTCATCACTTCCTCAGCCCCAAGCTTGCATGATGCCTGCATATGCAGGACACAAAGAAAACTCCTGGGCAGCCGAGCTCAACAAGTAGATCTTGAATTCGACTGCCCCAATCAATATGGAGCCGGGAAATAGTCCGGGGCAGTTGAATTCGACTGTGGCGGGGGAGACACAAAGACTGAATCGAGCTGTGGCCTCCTTTCAGGAAATTAGCCCTAACCTTTGGTATCGTGGATAATAGGGATAGACTTACATCTCTCCCACAGGTTTAAACGAGCTCCTATCTACCATGATTTAAGCAGTTTATTGCCTTGCTCGGGGGTCTAAAAAGGCGAGTGTACCCGCGAGGAACCATTGCGCCCCTTACTCGCCATGGGGCTTATTCCTCGTGGTTAATCGACGACGGAAGTCCTATCGTACTGGGAGAGGCTCAGGTGGCCTAGTTCTAAACGGAGTCTAACCCACGGGACGACGTCGCTCCTCCCTCCTCCACCAATCCTAGATCTACCCCAAGAAGACTGCGAGGTGACAGCGCTTCAATGAGGGGATTCGGAAGTTGATTAAAGAGACAAAGCGACGCAAAGTCTTGTCCTTTTCGTTCTTCTGCGGCGGAGGGATGAGAAGCTATTGTCGAAGCCCTCGTGGCTGGAGGCAAAATGGTTGAAGACCCACCCGCGCTCTAATAGTCATGTTTGGCATCCTCATCTTGCTCAGAAGGTGTTCCCGATGATCTAAAATCCAGGGCATCGGTATGTTTCCGAGTGTGGGCTCATAGACTTACTTTGTACTCTGTTCTGGCTATCGGCATGGTCTTTGCAGTTAACTCGCTGATTTCTAGGGGCGAATGCCGCGTCTTCTTTTCTTTCCTCGATGAAGGACCCTCATTGCCAAGACCAGGCTCTAAGAGCCCTCTTAACTGACTCAAGCAGCATATACAGACAATCAGGGGATTATCAGATGGCTTCGTGGAGAAGCCATTGGAATTAGTAGATTCCAGGGCAGTGCTATGGAGATTCTGGTCTTTTGACGCAGCCTCTGGGCCCAAGATGTCGTCTGCTGTGCTGGGGTGGAGGCGTCTGGTCTACTGAATCATTTAAACGAGCTTCCAGCGTTTTTTCCCCCCCAGACACGTCTTCTAATCCGCGAAATGGTGAGCAAGCTTCGAGTTCAGGATGTAGTCTGCTAGGGTGGAAGTGTCTGGTCCACCGAAGAATTTGGATGAGCTTCCAGCGTCTTTTTCTTCTCTTCATACGACTTCTGATCCGCGAAATGGTGGACCAATTTAATTGAGGCTCCTTGTTCAAGGAAGGCAGGCAGGTGAGATTGAGACGGATTCCTAGATTCACCTCCTCTTGCCGACAGAGAAGCAGGGTCCAGGCGGTACCATAATCCATTTGTTAACCGGACCGTTTACTAGCTGGATTCCTTCTCGTGGATGAGTTCTGTCTGTTTTGACTGGGGCCCGTCGTGTATGGCCTCCCTCTGGGCGTTCGCCCATGCGTGGCCACCCCCCCGTGGCTGCTCCCCTTGGCGTCTTTCTTGGCTGGGTCAATGGCCCAGCTGCCGTTCCTCCATGGTGGGGCTCGTCATGTCGGAAGATCTCTGGGACCAAACGAGGAGATTAGGCAGTTTCTAACGTGCCAAGCTCCCAAGCTTCAGGGGCGTCGAAAGGAGGGAATGGAAGGATAGATACGGTAGACGTCATGTCCATGTGATTCTCTGTGAACCAGAGACGTAGGGCTCTGAGAGCCTGAGGTGAAGGCTAGCGGACTTATCACGTCCACTCCTTGACCGGCCAGCCTGGGGAAGAGTACCCAGGGTGGTAGAGCAGTTTTATGTCGTGCTCAAGACAATGGATGGTTGACTCAGTGTTGGCAGTTGGGCCGTGGTGTAAAAGAAGGAGGGAAGATGTTGAGCTGGCAGAAGAAGAGCTGGACTTATAAAGGCGGACCTCGCACAATTCACTACATTTCAGCATTCACACCGTGCTAGTGTGGGCGAAAGTGAATTCGCCCAGTACATCAGGGAGTGCAATTCAGTTGCGGAATTCATTGATTGAAGCTTGACAGCAACTTGGTTTGGGACATGCCTGGATTTGGTCGCGTTCCCGTTGCATTTTACGTATAACCTAGAGAGATGGTGACTGATTCCATAAACTGCCTCCGCTCAAGGTCTGAAATTTTGTCAGCCAAGTCACGTTTGCAGGGATGGATTTTTAAGGTGAACTTACAAACTTTCCAGCCATTTAAACGAGCACTTTGCCATCACGCACAAGACAGAAGATAATTGCTCGCTGCCTGGCTTTGAAGAGCTTGTTCTTGTATGAAGGAAGGACGGCTTTTGGAAGAAAAGCCGAGCTTATATAGGTAGAGCTACCAGCCACCTCGAAAGTGAATTTGTGTGAACATTTGGTATGTCTGCCTTAGATGCGAAATTCAATGATTACGTCTTGATCGCAACTTGATATGGGAATCTCCAGGATTTTGTCGTGGTTTCCGTGAATTTTGTGTGTAATCTTGAATGATTGTGCATGGTTCCCCCACCGTTCCCGCCCAGACAGGCGGGACGCAGCCTAGAAACTGGTTAGATGAAAATCGCGCTCGCAGAGGTGGTTCTGTGCGGTAGACTTACGCCTGTATGCTGGTTGGAACAAACTCGTAGTAAAACGTAAGCTGCTCAGTTTCCATGCCCAGAACCCAGATGTCCATTCGATATCGGTTGGCGCCCGCGATGTGAAAGAAAAGAAGGAAAGAAACGAGCTGGAAGAAGTGGAGACACTTATATAGGCGGGGTTGGCAGAGGATACCGCGAAGGCGCACAGGTTCACCTTTGCTGCACGTTCGCCATTAATCGTTGCTAGTGTAGTACTGTCCCTGGATGTATTCCCAAGTCTCGGATAACGTCCTTCTCACAACATTAGATCTGAATAGTATTGACGCAGTGAAGACAGCGAGGTAGACTTGCAATATACCTTACAGCCCGATCGCACCTGAACCTAGCATGAGTAGTTTATTGCCGCCCCTGGAGTTCAAATGTCAGCCCTTTTTTGGAAGTTCCCACGACATGGAGAAAGAGAGGAACGAAACGAACCGATGGAAGAACAGGACTTGTACAGGCGGGGCACAGAAACCCCACACTAGTTCACGAAAGTGATGTGTTGCACAATCTTCGGTGAGCTTTATTATCGCGGTGCACTACGACCCTTTGATTGAACGTCCAAGTCTTGAAGGAATCCTGCATATCCTCCTCATGACATGATTAAAGTTGGGTCGTACTCACTCGGTGTAGATGATGTTAGACAAATCTAGAGTATAGAACGGAAATGGGCCAGCTTTTAAGCTCGACTCTAAAGCAGCAACACCAATGAAGCTACATCCATATGACAAGTAGGAGTGCCATTTCTAGCAGATGGCGAAGTTACCTTGAGAACATCTGAGAGCTCGAATTTGCCTGAAGCCCAGGATGTTCGGTTTGCTGTCGTCCGCATGGCGCAGAGCATACCAGTCGGTGTGGCGACCGGCCGTGAGGGTCAAGAGGAGAGAGGAAAATCGGGCTGGCGGAATCAGAGGCAGACTTATATAGGCGTGCTTGCCAAAAAATTCCGCGCTAGTGTACCAAAAGTGAATTTAATTCAGGTCTTTCCGTGAGGGATTCTATGGTATCGCGAACCCACTCTCTGGACATAGTTCCACGCTTTGCTTGCGCTCATGGACCGTTTTCGACATCTTAGTCACGAGTTGTTGTTAGGATGTGGATCACGGAGTAGACTTACGCGAGTCTTGCAGTTCGAATGAGGTTTTAGAATAATCTAAGCCATTCATTGTCTTGCAGGTTTGCTCCCCACCAGTCAAAGAAGTTAAATTCAGCTACTCAGGGCCATTTCCCGGATCCACTATAGTTGAGAACGTCGAGTTTGGCTGACTAGAACTGAGGAAGGTCCTGAGCAGTCAAACTTGGTTTTCTCGACTATCCAGATTCCAATGCCCAGGAACAACTAGACATCCAGCTCGGGGGGGAACGGCTCCCTGTAGATGTTAGCCAATGGGTTTAGATGGTGGTCACTGAATGAGTGGCGAAGGAAGGGAGGTGGAGTACAAGCGGGATCAAGACTCAGCTATACAGTGCTAGGCCGAAAGTTTTGATCCCTTTTTTTTTACCCACACCCCACCAAATAAACCACAATACTAATCAATTCACAACTCAACCAACCACTAAGATATAAACAAACCACCCTGATACGACTGACCGTCTTGATCTCGCGCACAATCTGAGCTACCAAACGTCTAAAAATCCTTGTAGAAAACCCATTAGAATTTTGTGTGCCAGCCATCCACCTTGATACAGGCGTCAGTCCTGGCCTCCATACTCTCATACAAAGGCATCAAATAACTCCTTAGGAATCGTGTTCTACGTAGCACGTTGTGGTGGCATTTTGGTTGCTTATGTAGGAAGGACGAGGAGGTGACGCACAAAAACGTGTAATATCGAAAGTGGTCAATACTTATTACTCGTGACTGTAACAGGGAGAGAAACAGCCATTACAATATATCAGTATTCCTCATCGCCATTGTGCCGAAAAGGATATCTCCCTGCAGAAAAGTACTGAGTTTAGCCTGTGAGAGAAATTTGTTGTTGAATGAGGGGCAAGATCTTTTTGTATCTGGTTGGTACTCCAAATGCTACCGGAGGCTGTGCAATGAGTTCTCTCGGAGACAAAAGAGGAATGCCACAGGGATTTGAGGGGATTGCGGGTTGGAGCAACTGTGTCCCTTAAAAGATCCGCGTGAGGGCCTCACGAATATATCGTGTATGCTATGTGATATTAATTACCCCTTCTGGGTTTAATTGCTCCGTATGTATGTGCTTAGTTTATGGCCGTAGGGCATCCTCTTAACCGTTGAGAGCCCTCTATACATTCGTCTCGGCCGGCCAAATCAGGCTCCTAATCCGCCTCTAGCCCTCCCACCCCGCCCTCCGTTGCAACCACCCACCTAACTCCCTTGATACTTAGCAAGTGGACCTTCCACTCCCACCGCTGAAGCAGATCGCCAGCTCTACATCGCAAGCCTTCCCGCAAAGGCTTTCTTACAATCCATGTCACCTATTTCCGTTTCAATTTTCCCTATGTCCTCTCCTACAGGTGGTCCATCCTCGTCGTCCTTCATTTGTTGTGGCGTGATAACAACGGGACCAAGGAATCTCTGTCTGGCAGCTTTCGCCCTCGCTTTAATCTCTCTTGCCGCGTTGGGACAGATCTGGATTTCTACAATCTCTCCCCAAGAGAGATCTGCGTGTGCAATCTTGCCCTTGTCCCACAATTGGTCAAGCACACCCTCTTCAATG
>JAJDMX020000480.1:7850-25012 GCA_022345685.2 Nothomitra cinnamomea | reverse complement strand
TTTATGAGGTTAAGTATAGAACCTTCTAGAAACCGGCCCACTACCCGAAACGGCCCACAACCATTGGCCCTACTGTATTTTGCTTTATGAAGAACAAAACTGAAGAGGACTATGTTTGGGCATTAACTCAACTACAAGATATTCTTAGTCAACCACTATTTTCCTTACTAGGAGTTATTGTAACAGACCGTGAACTCACACTTATGAATGCTATTCATCTTGTATTTCCTACAGCTAGAAATCTTCTTTGTTTATAGCACATTAAGCAAGCTGTAAAGGAAAAAGCCACTCTTAACTTTGTTCCACTAAATTTGGAGGAAAAGGAGGCTGTGAACCTATGAAAAGAAGGGTTTTTAGATTCGTGGTAGGCCTTAATGAATTCTAGAACAATTATGAACTTCAATAGCTAGTGGGATAGGATGCCTGATGTCTACAGTGACAAGCCAAGTCTTCCTACCTATTTGGATACGACTTGGATCTCTGAATACAAGTACAAATTAGTACAGTGTTGAGCAGATAAAGTATTTCATTTTGGGAACAGGGTAACTTCGCGAGTTGAAGGCAATCACTCCCTTATCAAATGATACTTACAAGTATCCACTGGGGATCTCAAATATGTTCTCCAAACTCTGGAATGTTTTTTAAAGAGTCAGCATATCAAGCTCAAATTTGATCTTGATAAAGCTAAGCTTTGGCCTGGCCATAACCTTTAAATATCTTTGTTAATTAATGTTATTGGATGTGTTATACCCTTTGCTCACTGGAAAATTATTCAGCAGTTCCATATACTGCATTCCATCAGCTTTTGCACTTAGTGCAGTGGCCTATTTAAATCCTCTCTTGGCTTGCCATATGCACATCATTTGAAAGAGTTAGAAAACAGGAAGGAAATGTTATAGATATTGCATATTCACAGTCATTGGTACTATACTAGGCCATCCCGGACATTGGTTATGAAGCCCTTAATACTTAATCCTCTAGTAGTTAAGTCTAGAGGATGACTACAGGGAAGTACTAACCGTCAACCACAGAACTCTATATGTCAAGATCTATCTCGATTCAAGGTTGAACAAGCAAGTCAAACCTTAACACCAATGTTCAATGCCCCAGTAATCTCGTAGCTTACTCAAGCACTAGTTTCTGATATTGAGCCAACTCTACTAGCTCAACGAATTACAAGATCCCAGACAGAGTTACAAGTGGCTCTCATACCATCTACATACAGTGTTCGTCTTGCTAATGAGCAAGTTGAAGCCGCAACAAATCCTGCTTCTACACAGAAGAGATGTCATAGAGATCCAAATGCATCCGATGATGATTGTCACGACTTAGGTGAAAATGCTTTTACTGCCCTTAAGTTACGAAGGTAACAGGAATCTAATGGCAACGTACCTCTAATTTGGTTCACTATTCCTGAGTTTCATGGCCTTACTAGAGCTATACGAGCATATCCCCTTAAGGGACAATTGGTTGGAATGAATCTTACTGGTGAAGGTAGTGGGATTTAGTTTTCTTTACCTTATTTATGTGTACTTGATTAGTTTACTGCATTTAAAATCTTTTGTCTAGGTGTTGCGATAGTAAATTTTTTGATGTCGTGTTAGTAAATCTCATAGTATTACGCTAGCAGAAAAAGGTATCAGTATAGCAAGAATCTAATTCTATTCGATTACTATAGATATATTAATAATTTAATAGGTTATGACAGTGAGTGCTAAGAAATGTGTTATATTTACTATAACTATTGTATATGTTATTATTTACTTCTATAGCTCTTTGAGCTAAACTACTTGAAACTTTGCAAATCTATTTATAGACATCCAGAAAAGACTTTGTTAATATAGTAGATAGTGCAGTATTTAGGGTAAGGTGGTCTAAAAATGGGGATTACCTATTGCCTTACTATGTTACATATGTATCTTTAGAGCTATAAACTTCTAGTTTTCAAAAACTATTTAAAGTATGCTAAATTAGGGACTGCGCAAAAAATCGGGAGCCTCTAGCTCCAAAAACGAGTACTCTGCATAATTAGGAGTCTTGTTGTGATCCATCTTGCTTAGTGTGCAAAAATCGTGTAGGTCGCAAACTTGAGAAGAGAGGCTGGACGAAGCGAAAAACCACTACCAGCCAATGCACAAAAAAGAATAAATGAGAACAAGATGAAAGGTATAAGAAGATGCCCTAGGCGATAAATTTGTAGTTCCGCCACAGCTTTCATCCTAGATCAATAATGCGACACTTAAACACTACCCCACCAAAATTGCGCCTGAAGTTGCTACAGTAAATTAAATGGGTCCTCAGTCTTAGTTACTGAATTTTTTGCATGTGGAAGTGGCTTATTGCTCATCACCAAAAATCGGGCGCTCATCAGATTCTGTCCCAAAATTGAATTGGGGTAGTTAGCGAAATATGACACTGTTGTACCCCGCTCATGGATCGGGTACGATTCCATGGACGGGGTACCTTCATGGTGTGCCACCTACTCTATGGATCGGGTGCACCCCGCCGATAAATCACATACAAAACTTCGTTGCCAAGAACATTTTGGACAGCTTGCGAAATTGGGAGCGAAATGTAGTGTCAGTCAACACCAGGACTTTCCGACAATAACACCCACAAAGCTTGAAGAATTCTCGCTCTTTTGCGTCCACCTCATTTCTCTTGCATAAGCTTGCGTAGTTCAATTTTTAAATATATTTTAGCCCAGGTTGACTGTGGAGCTTCAACTTCTATAAAGTTTCTACAGGGACAATGGAGAGCATGACCCAAAACCACTACATTTCCCCCATTTTTGGTTGCGATCTGAAGCTTGCTCAAATAGAGATAGATAGCTCAAGGGCTTGATCGCTTAAGGTTTCTTCCAATTGAACAGTGTTGGATGCCCATTCTTTAGTGTAATTGACCAACCAGTTCGAGGTGTACGTACATGATTGGGGTCCACCCGATACATGGGGTGGGTGGCGCATCGAGAGGGTGCCCCATCCGTGGAATCATACCCGCTCTATGAGCGGGGCACCCTGTCCATGGATTCTGGGTACCCACGAACGGGGTGCAACAACGCCGCTGGTTTGGTAAAAAAGCTACAGACTTTCGGCCCACATGCAGTGCTCATTCACTCGATTACCCCGGTCTGCAAAGCCGACCTTTGCTGCTTGCTGGGATACAGTGTTCCATGCAGTTAGCGGTGTGATTTATGTCGACAACTCAGCCATGAGCAAGAGCTAGGGAAATACGAGACGTTAGCTGAATGTAAGGGTAAAATAGCCCGCACTCCATAGAATCCCCACTTCTGAGCACTATGGGTGACTGCCTATCGGAAATCTCGATCTGCGGCCCCTGCCGAGGCAAAAACGCCGCAGTGAAATTACCAGTAGGAACACGAGATTATCTCTTCTGAACTACTCCCCCCAACTCACTCAAAATCCTTATTCTTCTCCCACCTTCCTCTAACCTTAGAGCGTCGCAGGGTACGATTTCTCAACGTCAAACCCACCACCGCAAAGTTAGACGAATCGCCTAACATGCATGCAGTACGACGCGATAAGGCGGAAGAACCTTCAGGCGATTCCTTTTTCTAATCCCTTTTATGAGACTCCGCCACCCGGTATCTAGCCTTCTTTCCATCGGCCGCTATTCGCTAGACTAAGATCGAGATGGGTGCACATTAAGTGCCACCCCCTGCGCCCCCCGCAGGAAAACCCCCATGCCAATTCCACCGCCAGACATCATGGGTGATTGCATCTCAAAAATCTCAGTTCGGAGTCGACGCCGACCGAAAAACAGCGCAAAAGCTCTGAGTAAGGACATCAAGCTATCCCTCTCGAAATATTCGCACAACTTGCAGAATTCCCCAAAGGTCTTCGCAAGGCCGCGCAGAATACCGAGAGAGTGACGGCACCTAACCTCACCACCACGTTGGCTGATATAGTGGAGGAGTTGAGATTGTCGCGATACCGTGGTTCACTAGGTTCTTGGCCAAAATTCAGCATGTTGATTATTGACGTGGAATAACTAACGTCGATCACCGGGAACTTGATCAATAAATTGACTTTCTACGGAAAGCTCGGGATTACTACAATACAGTCCCCAATGCCATCATCCTTGAGTTCTATCAGTCCCTCCTACTCTATATTAACATGATATGGTGATGGACTTCAGTAAGTTCTTCCCATAGCTCATGTTCTTGCCCTCTTGGTAGCCCCCCTGGCCTCCTACTGAGAGGTCTAGCACCTCTCCAACACAACAGAGCTCTTTTCCAGGCACTCGCTTCCACTTTTGAGATGCTGCCTCTTGCATCTTTTTACTTTCTGCCTGTAAATTGTTGCATTCAGCTTCAGCGATGATCACTTTAGCATGAAAGATAAGAGTAGTTTTTGCAATTTTTTTCACAGTTCTTACAAGAGTGGAACCTGGATCTTGAAGGCGATTTTCAAGCTCCTGTATATCGTTCTGGTTACATGAAGTCTAAATAAGTACTTGTAAGGTTAAATTTGTCGGTTTTGTTGATGCTGGTAGCGGTAAGGCAAGTAGATGCTTAAGTGCTTTACTAGGATCAAATGGAATGATTCCAGCCTTATGGAAACCAGATTGCACATTCTTCTTGATAATAGCTTGAAAGCAAATCTTATTGTAAGTCTGTGAAAACGTTGTCTTAAGGAATCAGTCACATCCTAGTTGTAGTTGCCTTTCTATTACCAAATGAAAATAATGTTTTAACAGTAAAAATACTACAACATTAAAAGGTTGTAACATATACAAAGTATGAGATAGTAGACAGAGCAAAATAATTTATTTCATTATGCAGAAGTCCTGGAATTCCAGCGTTATATGACCCCCATGTCCGTCTAGAATTAGAAATTGATAGCTATTATCTGAAGACTGTGTTAATGGTTTAAAGTAGTTTTGCAACCACTAAAGTCCTACTATATTACTTGTCCAACCTTTTGAACTTGTTGCCACTACCTAATCTTGTGGTATACTTGCTTCAAACTAGTAATGTTGTAAATATTCACCTTTATAGATAATCATAAGTGGAATCATATAGCTATTGACAGAAACACATTCAATAGATATTAATAATTTGCCCTTTTTAGCCTTAACTTGGTGTCTAGTTAACTCCAGTTGTTTGTCTATAATCATATAGGCCTTCTCACCATCTTCAAGTATAAAGCCGGTCTTATCAATATTATATATATTGTGTAAGGTCAGCTTATACTTATTAAAGTGCTTATGGTACCGATCAAATCACTTTTTAAAGGTTTCCAGAGTACAAGCTGTATGTCTTGGTTTTTCAATAGATTTTACAAGCAGCCTCTTCATGTCTAGATGTTGCTTGATAAATCTGGATAGCCAATTGACACTTGTAAGATGTGTAGAAATGGTGTTATGCCTTCAACTGCTAACACGATTAAGAATTAGGTATTGTGCCATTTCCCAAAGCTCCTCAGGCCGGATCGGAAACTCACAGCTATACCACTCCTTCATTCACTGGACCAGAGCCTCTTCTTCAGCCACAGTACATACCTGGTAGGCTATATGGGAGTCCTGGCGGAATTGACCACCCTTTAGGCAATAAATTAATATAGAGAATGGGGCACTTGTAGCCCGAGAAACTGCGCAAATAGATTTGTATTTCCGGCTTTTTGAGCCATTGAGGGCCTCCTAGATATTGGCTTCACGATCCATTAGGGTTGCGAAGGTGTCGCTCTGTCGGGGTAAATTTTATGGGGGGTGAAGGTTCTAGATCGCTTCTGGATTTGGCAATGATCAACTTCCCGGTAGCGATCAACTTCCCGGTGATCGGCGTTACAGTACAGTCCCCAATACTATTATCCTCGAATTCTGCCAGCCCCTTCCGGTCCATATCTATATGATAGGGTGATGGACTTCGTGGTGCTTGTAGTCGTGGTCTCACGACACGGTCCTGCTCCTGCTCTCTCTGTCCTGGCTCCACTCCAATTAGGATCTCTCAGACAGAACGGGGACCCTTCCCAGGGACTCTCTTACGCTTTTGAGATGTCGCTGCATTGATTTTTTGGAATTCTTCTTTTGCGGTTTGCAGTTCTGTCTCTGCAATAGCCACGTGTGCATGAAACTTCTCTGCAGCTTTATAAATCTTCTTCGCAGCTGCTAATTTAGCAGAACCTCACTCGTCTGAGGGTTTCTGCATATTGTTGTAATATAGATTCTGTACGTAGAGCGAGATTTTAGGTAGAGAACAAGTGTATTAAGGAGCGACAATTATTTTTCATGCTATATAGGATTTTTGCTGGCTTATATGTTGCTACCAGCAGCGTCTAGGCCTTCGGGGAGGCCGACGAGAGTTCCTGCCGGAGCTGAGTTCGGGTGTCGCCGACGGCTATTCCAATGGCGATGCCAGCATCGCCACAGCCTAGGCGGCGCACGGACACTACCTACAACACATATGCTAATGGTCTTTGCGGGTTTTAGGAGTTTGGAATTGAAGTTGCGACTGTGTAGTTTCGGGTTCTACTAGAGGCGAGAGGATGGGTAGTCGCTCGCCGAACCTTTAATTCTATTTTCCTAGAAAGCTTTACAACCACCCCCTTTCTCTGACCCCGCGCTCTTCCAAACACCCTGCCTTGCCTAGCTTCAACTTATCCTCTCAGATGGTAGACATTCGCGAAGTTCCCCGGACTGCACGTATTCAGCTCGCTCCTCGTCGAGTCAGCTACGAACCCCGGTGGCACGTAACATGCGTTTAACCCTAAAGGCAGGTTCGTCAACGCGTTTTCTTTCGGTATTACCATTTGGGAGAGGGCAACTACTTACCATTGAAAGGCCTACGCATATGGTAACGATTTGAGAATTGTTGTGGACTGCAGGTGTTGAGCACTTTCTGCACACCATCCCAGGTAAGCCCGCCAGCTTGGAAGGCACCAGTAGTGTCGCAGGCCCAGAGCTAGAGTTCGGAGGACCCATTAGCGGCAAGGATAGGGACATGTGCGACTGCCACTTACTCCATCGGCGGGAACGCGGAGGTGGTACTGGTTGGCAAGATTGCCTAGAGAGCATGTGTTAAGAGTTTGGATGACGTTGTCGTAGGTGAAGCCCGGATAGGTCTGACATGACGTTATGCCATCAGCGGGCAAGCGGAGGTGATACTGGTTGGCCGAATTGCCTGGAGCGCATGTATTAAGGACGCTACGAACTGCGTCGTAGACATAACCTGGGGGGATGCTGCACGCCCACACCTGATCTAGGCTAGCCGCGGCTCGCTCTTCAACAGGCAGCGGGGTAGGCGTGGCGGCGGAGCCAGCAACAAGAAGGAGACCGGCGATGCAACTGAGGAAATTCTGCATTGTGAATGTAGACTGTTGAGTGACAGATAAAGGTTGGATGATTCCCTCGATTACCGGTACCAACCTCAGTTTTAAAGGCAGTCCGCCAAGAGAATGCGACCTTCTCGTTGTGCACGACCCAGTGTTAGTTGGAAGTCTTCTGTGACCAATTCACCGTGTCATGCGCAGAAACCACCCGTGTCACCAAACCTGGCTGCTCACAGTACGAAACCTTGACAGCCAACGCAGTGACACGTTAGCGGAAACGGCTGGTAGTGCCCATGCATTTTGCTAGGAGTTGCGTAACGTTGGTGACAAACGAAAGGGAGTTTTGACGAAGCACGACAGTTCTCACGTGTAACCCTGTCAGAGCCCCGGAGTCGGATAGACCTTCACCCGCGAAGTAACGTCCCATCCGTGTTCATCCTTAGCCGTTGTGATTCTAGTCCCTACCCAACCCTCTCGTGTAACAACAGGCGCCATGGTCAGGCGGTCAACGAAATTTTTAACTCCTTGAAGGGTTGGGTACGGCGAAACGCGACGACACCAGGACCACCTAAGAGGGCACGTAAGTTCTGTGGAGGCACTTGGTGCAATGATATGTGCAAACCGCCAGATGTTTATATTCAAGTCTTCTTGGATCATACAGTCAAGTGCGGATAACGGCAGGAATCCCCTTTGAGTCAAGGATCAGGAGCAATTCACTCGGCCACTAGAATCAACGCAACATCAATGTAAATGCATCTATTGTTTCCGCTTTATCTCTATAACACGTAGTATGTATTTAACCAGCCACCTAGGCGGGAAGCCAAAGCCCTCGAGTCCCCTTGACACCCTTCTAACAAACTCAAAGGCATCTAAACCCTATCGGTCCTTCTACCGACAGCACCAACGAAGGAGATACGTTGCCAGTGAATAGACAACCGAGTCTAAAAGCACAGCGGCCCCGGCACCGCAACCAACTGCTGCACCAGGCCCCCGACCTAAACCAGCATCGCGAGCACCTGTGTCATAGCTCAAAATACGAGGCCGGAGAGGAGAATCGTTGCGGCGACTTGCGGAGCGGCAAACGAGGTGCCAGAGTGGGTTTCCCAGGTACCCGCCATGCCGGCCCTTACACAGCAAGCGTTTGATCTGCGGGCGTAAAGGGAGGCAGCCTCAAGGATTTGGGGGCTCGACTAGGCTGAGCTTTTATCGTTAGCATCGACGGATCCGACGGCGATGGCGGGGAGTTAGGGCCGCCAAATTTGCGGGGGTAGAAATCTGCCGGAGACGCAGCGGTGCCGCCACTGCCGGCGCCAGTGGCGAGGGTAATGCTGAGGGAGTAAAGGACCTTCGGTTTTTGGTGTTGGTGTTGGTGGGGCGGTAGATGAGCTTACTGCCGGCGGTGGAGGGGTCGGTAGGCCGTATTTTCGTGAAGTCGGATCCTCGACCCCCCTCCACAGTATCCTCCCTGATTTCCCGCACAAGGTGTGTTGCAGTCACCAGCGTTATCGGCAGTTTGAACCCTCGGCGAGAGCATGTCCAAGTAAGGGGGCCAGTGGCGTAAGGACACATTTTTCCCTACCAAAATTGGTAGCCTAGGCGAAATTTAACCCCTTCAGCAATAGCTATTGTGTCTCTCCGCTTGCAACGCGTTGGGATTTCCGGGTCAAGCTTCACAATATAGCGGAGCCATGTGCTGCCCATCATAGAAAATAATTTCTAATTTAATAAGACACTGGGGTCCGTGCTGCAATTAAGTGTTCCTCACACATTAAGTGGGGGGGGTGACGTAAAGATACAAAATTAATTTTCCCCACCAAAATAAGCGAGGAACGCGAGATTACAACCCTTGTCTAGACCGGCCCTGACCATACCTAATGCTGAATGGCCTCACTTATTGAGAATACTGTTAACAAGTGACTTATATTACTAGATATATAAACTTCTTAATATAACTCACAACATAATCTATATTAAGTTCAATAATAAGATCTGAGTTACCATAACTTATAACTCTTTTCCTATAACTGAGCTATCTGCTATATTTAATTGATATGTTCTTCAGCTACTAAATATTCTTTTGTTTTTTCTATTCTTCACTTACAATCGATAGGTTAAAGTTTTTATTACCATTATAAGTTATAAAAGTTCTTATCTATTAACTACTTCCTTATTATATTACTTAATAGTTATATAGCTAGTTAAGATTACTGTCTTAACAAAAGTATTAGTAATTATTAAGTTACTACAAACTATATTCTAAATATATAAACTCTACTTTAACCCCTACTTGCTTTTAGCAAGTACTACTTATTTTTGTATTTTGTTTATTCTTATTGAACTAAGTATATTATTCTCTATTCTATGAAATTGTAATCCAATTCAATGGTTATTGTCACGGCAGCGCCAAGGCCAAGCCTCGGCGACCCGGCTGCCAAGACAGACAACGATCAGGTTACCCCAGGCAACGCTGGTGGCGCTGGCAGTGCCTAGGTAAATAAACAAGAGGATGGGAAGTGCCGCCAAAGCCTTTTAAACCCAATTAGCAGCCTACTGTAGACCGCCCGTCGGTCAGGAACTCTTTGTGTATACACTATGTTCATAGCGCTCTTCTAATAGCCCTATTGCTACTGTCATCGGCTTGCAAGAAGCTTGCCCTATATGTACTGACAATGAGAGGCCTACCGGCAGCCCTAGTACCCACATAGCCTTCCATTGCTCTGTCTGTGACGATCTGGTGCCTGCGACACCGATAAGTATACTCACCATCACAGTTATAGTATTACTTTTATATTTACAGTGTTACTTTAATACAATCTGAAATATTATAATAAAATATTTGCTTGAGAATTATTAAGAACTCTTTTGAAGACTTACTATCTTTAAAAGACATTATAAAATCTGTTATAATAAAAAGTTTATTTATTAAGTCTGATAATATCTAACTAGATACTACCAATATTAATTGAACTTTATTTACTTTACTTTCTTCATTGAATTAGGGTAAACTTAATGCTTTAAGGTAACAAGTTAAAAAGAACAATATCTTTATAGTATAATATATTATTTTGAAGTAAAGAGAAAATGTTTATAAATTCTAATATTATAATAAGGTAAAACAGTATTATAACAAGTTCTTCAGTCAGGTAAGGCTTAAAAGCTAGTTAAAGAAAATGCAGATTCAAATTATATAGGAGAAATCACTTGCTAGATATATAAATTTCATAAAAAATTCTTAAAGTTTTACCTCACTAGAATTTTAAACATATATAGTAAAATTCTTATATCAATTACCTTTAAGTACTACTTATTGCCTCTCAATTTATTTTAAGCTAGTTTGGTATAGTTAATTACTAAGTTTTAACAAGGTAAAGAGTTTATTTAAGCAATTATGCTCTACTTTTATAAGCTTTGCCTTACCAAAACTAGTATAAATCTTTACTAATGACACTACTTAAATAATTAATCATTAGCTCTTGATTTCTGCTTAAATGGAACAAATATATTTCAAATAAATATAGGTAATAGGAGCATTTAAGCTATTTCAATAAAAAGGCAAATAATTTACATTATATAATTCTGGTGAGCCTAGAGTAGTCCCTTAATTGAATACCCATTACAATAATATTTTACCCTATCACAATATCAAAACCCATATTTATTCATTACTTTCAAGAAAGAAGATATTGTTATATTATAAACCCCAAAAGCTAGTAAAAAGTTTATTGGTTTTCTATTAAAGTATCTTACTAAGAAGTCAACAGTACTTAAGATCTTGATAGCTTTTTAATTAAGTAGCACTACAGGGTAAGAGCTAAGATACACGAATTCATATTATCATTTATATTACTTTTTAGACTAGTGCAGTTATCCTCAGCCTGGGTAAAGACATTATAGTCTTTTTGTTATGAACATCCCAAGTCTCACCAGGAACACTATAGACACAGGAGTGGCGCTAACACCATTGGACCGGACCATGGACCCATAAAGTTAGGGATGACACAAATGGCTCAGCAAGGATAAATTGAATATGAGGTTGGACAGTACTTCCCGTGGGCGGGTAGGGGCCAAAGTAAGAGTTCATGCAATCAGCACTCTTAGCACTGAGAGCGCGATCTGCAGCAACTCAATAAATTACCCACACCCTGGTCAAGGCAATAACCTCAGCTAGCTACACGACTGCTAAGAGGCCCAGCCAGGAATGGACCGGCGAGTAAGAGCCATCACGACTCACAGACAAGAAACTGTTAGTTGTGGAAGAGGGACCAGAAGAGCTGAAAGATACTTGGCAGCTGAAGAACATATCAGCTGGGTGTAATGGGCTGCTCTGAAGTAGATAGAGAGTTATGAGTTGTAATGATGCAGGTTTCATTAATGGACTTGGCATGAGTCGAGTATGAGTCACACTGAGAAAATGACACAGCAAGTGGTATGAGTTGCCTGTTAGCAGACAGCCAAGAGATTAGTAAAGAGTAACTATAAATATGGCATTGGGATCTCAACAAAATTGTCTTTCCTTTTCTCTTCACTAAATATCTTGTTAGTTTAGCAATATAAGCTTTGTACCAAGAATTATCACTCAAGATATCATTTGATATAAGTTGCAGCAGAACTGTTAAGCTATCTTAGTATACAGAACCAATATATCTGTATTACCGTTACCCCTGGAACGCCTTGCCATATACCTGAACACTCAAGATAACTAAGAGATAAGACCTTATCGAAGTCAGATCATCATACTTTTACTGTTTGGCCGTCAAGATAGTAGTCTCCTCACAACTACTACTCTTGATTGTATTTAAGACTTCTCTAGTAGATATAAGATCTTTATAAAGTACTTTCTTTCTTTTTCACAATTCTACCTCTTGTTTTTTTGCAATGTACCTCTTTTGCTACTTAATTTCAGCACGTAAAATGAAATTCTCAGCCTCTAGGATTCCTGCATGCTTGTAAACTTTGTGTGCTACTTAAATAGAAGTTTTATTACCATTTTCAATCTTTTCTTTTACTATATTTAAATCTTCTTAATTTTGTGGTATTTGTAAATGCAATAAAACTATAAGATTAGGTAGGGTCGCATTCAGTATGGGGAGAAGTTGCAATGCTACTACAGAATTAAATGGAATAATGCCAGCTTTTCGAAAACCTGAGCAGATATTTTTATTTGTAATTTCTTGTGAACGTGCTTCAGCATAAATGCTAAGAAATTCTGACTTTAGAATCTGGATATCACCTGATTGTAACTTTGAATCTATCTCTCATTTATACTAATGCTTGAGTGATAAAAATACTACTATATCCAATGGCTACAATATGTATAAAGTATATGCTAGTAGGTATAACAAGATAATTCAGTGATTCTGACAAAATTCTTGAAATTTTGGTGCCAATTGATTACTGTGGTTATCTAGAATTAGAAAATGGTAGTTAATTTTGTATTGAGAATGAGTATAAGGTTCGAAATGAGTTTCCAACTATTTTAAGCTAAGAGCATTATTTGTCCAGCCTTTTAGGCTTAATCAAATCATCTAATCCTTTAATATATTAGGCTAAAACCAATTGCTTTATATGAATTTGCCTTTAAAGATCATAAAAAGTGAAGTTACTATTCCTATTGCCAAGATACACTTAATAATAATTACCCATTCTTCTTTTACTCCTTCAATAAATTAGCCAAGGCAGGTTTGAGTTATATTAATAATAACATAAGCCTTTAAGTTCTCTCTTATTAAAAAACCAGTTTTGTCAATATTGTTGATATGTTATAATTAAGGCATATACTAGTAAAAATTGCTTTAGAAAACTTTAAACTACTAATTGAATATTTCAGTATTGCAGGCTTCATGCTGTAGCTTATCAAGTCTATTAGAAACAACAGTTTTAAGGCAAGAATAACATTTGAGAAAGTGGGTAAGCCAATTTTAGCTTATCATGTAAGTGGAAATGGTATTGTATCAGAAGCTATTTCTGTGACTCAAAATAAGCTTCTTCATCATTCATCTCAATATATAATGTCGCAGTAGAAACTATTGAGCTATTTGTCACTCTGCCTAGTGAACTAATGCTTCTTCTTCTTCGGAAGTACATGTTTGTTAATTACTATTATGATGCGACAGGAGTATTTAGATACCGGAAATCTAACATTTTATATAGTGTCCCTTAATGACCGCCTTAGCTCTTCAAAGCATGCCAGTTGCAAGAGAAAGAAAATAAATCCTGTTCTAAAGACTCTTAAGCCTAAAATAACTGTTTCTATAATATCATTTTTCACTGTATTGCTGATTTATGGTGGTCGCATTTGGCTGTTTTCCTAGGGTTGCGATCATATATTCCTCCATACTCACATAAACTAATGTCGATCATCAGGAGTTTGACCAAAACTGGGAGTTTGACCACTTGATTGACTATTTACGAAGAGCATAGAATAACTACAATACAGTCACCAATTTCGTTACCCTTGAGCTCTACCAACCCTTCCTGGTCTATTTCAACATGATAGGGTGATGTGTTTTGGTAAGCTTTCTCCTTTGCCTGTATTCTCAGCCATTGGCTAACCTCCCGATCCCCCCCTCTGAAAGGTCTAGCACTTCTCTGAGGTAACGAGGCCCTTTTCCAGGGACCCGTTTATGTTTTCTAGATGCAGCTTCATGCATCTTTTGACTTTCTGCTCGTAAATTGTCACAATCAGCTCTGGTGATAATAGTTTCCGCATGGAAATTTAAAGCCACTTTTGCAAGCTTCCGTCCAGCTTTTATCGAAGCTGACCTTGGTTCATTCAGGCAATTTTCAAGCTTGTGGACATCATTCTGGTTTCGTGGAGTTTGGAAAGCCACTTCGAAGGCTGAATTTGTTGGTTTTGGTGATGCTGGCTGTGTTGAAGCTGGTAAACGCTTTAGAGCTTTATTGGGATTGAAAGGAACGATGCCAGCTTTGCGAAATCCAGCTTGAACATTTTTGTTGGTAATAGCTTGAGGGCGAATCTCGCTATAAGTTTGTAGAAATTCAGTCTTTGGAAATCGAGAGCATCCTAATCGGAGACACCTTTCCATAGCTCAGTGGAAATAGTGTTTTAGTGAAGAAAATACTGTAACGTCTAATGGCTGCAACATATGTGAGGTATGAGGTGGTAAGCAAAGTAAAACAATCTGCTTTGCCGTACAGAAGTTCTGAAACTCTGGTGTTACATAATTTCCATGTCCATCGAGAATTAAGAACCGATAGCTATTATCTGAAGGCCGTGTTGATGGTTCAAAGTGATTTTGCAGCTACTAGAGTCCTAATGCATTACTTGTCCAGCCTTTCGGGCTTGTAGCAACTACCTAATCTTTTGGTGCTCTCTGTTCAAACCAATGATGCTGTAGATACTTGCCTTTATAAATAATCATTGGCGGAATTGCTTGGCCAGCGCTAGATGCACATTCAATAGCTGTTAATAATTTACCCTTTTTTGCTTTAACTCGACGTCCTGCTAACCCTAATTGCTTATCAATAATAATATAAGCCTTCTCACTATCTCCTAGTATAAAGCCAGTCTCGTCGATATTATATATGTTGCATGGGCTAAGCTTATACCGGTCAAAATGCTCACTATATCAATCGAACTATTCTCTAAAAGTTTCCGGTATACAAGCTATATGTCTAGGCTTTTCGATTGGTTCCATTAGTAATCCTTTAAGATGTGGATGTCGGTTTATAAATCGAGACAGCTAATTGAAGCTTGTTAAGAATGTTGAAATAATGTCGCGCTAAGAACCGTTTATGCGATCAAGAATAAAGTGCTGTGCCATTTATCTAAGTTCTTCCGGCCTAATCAGAAACTCACGGCTATGCCAATCCTTCATCCAGTAGACTAAGGCTTCCTCCTCAGCTGGGGTGCAAGCTTGGTAAGGTATGTGCAAGTCTCGGTAGGATTGGCCGCCATTTATGCAATAAATTAGAGTAGGGTGTGGAATGCCCGTATCCCTCGATGCAGCACGAATCGATTTATATTTGCCACTCTTTAGGCCTTCGAGGGCTTTCTGAATGTCAGTTTCGCGGTCCATTACAGTTACGGAGGTGTAGCATCGGTAGTATTAATTTTACAAGAGGTAGAAGCTTTTAGAATGGTTTGCGAATTCGGCAATGGTCAAACTCCCGGTTTTGGTCAAACTCCTGGTGACTGACATTACCACCTGAATTTTAAACATTTTGCTTGATTAATTGGGTTTATCTTACAGCAGATAGTTTGTAGGACTTTTGAGAGCATTTTTAGTGGAGAATGTGTTGTGTTCATATAAGTTTCGCAATTTTCATTTCATGTCTAAACACTCTTGTCACCGCATAATATATACTAGTTATTGAATTTGAGTGTCATTTTTCTAATTAAGTAATGTAGTTCTTAAGACTTGATAGTACTGTACTATAGTTAAAAATGACTTAAATTAGTCAACTTTAAAGTTCCGCAGGGCTGCGGCGATGTTTTTCTCACAATTCATAATGGTAGTGAAGTTATAAGGTTGACTTGTGATTATATATCGTAGGGCGAAGCCTCTAGAATTTTCTGCTATCAGCTTCCTGAATACTATTGGCTCCTTGATGAGATATACTAATTCTTTATTTATATATTTAAAATTCAAAGTAATAATTATGAGCTTTAAATATAATAATATTAATTAAAATGTAACTATTCTTTATCATAGTTATTATAACTAAAAAAGAGTATTGATTATAATTTAGAAAAGCTTATTCTTATTGAAGAGTTTAAAACTTTAAATATCATTAATACTACAATTCAGAAAATAGTTAGTTAAATATATACAGTACAGTATTTATTTAAAAATAAAGCTACTGTTGGAAGTGAGACACTAGAGCATTGCCTTGTGAGTATTGTCTTACTTTGTGTTTGTTTACTTTGGCGTCAACGACAGCATGTTTAAATTAGTTAATTTTAAAATCCTCGCCACTCCACAAAAAAACTAGAGAACTCTGTAGGTAGATAGATTTCAATACAATCAACACTTTCTCTACGTTTGTTGCACCACTCTACATCAAGGGTATCTACTTCCAACAGCTACTATCTCAAATTTATCAATGTTAAAGCTCATTTGAAAATGTATAACTAGTTCTATTAATACTACTTCTACTTATTATACTTATCCTTATATAAAGTTTATTAGTGATAATGAGTTTACTAATGTATTATATTCTTATAACTAGCTTTTAATATATCTGTCTCTCTAATATATTTATAAAGGTTATTGGTATTACCTTAGGGTTTTTGATAGTGCTGCAGATTAAGTGATAATATAGTAATTTAACTGCAACATTCATTATTTACTACAGTTATTAGATATTACTTAATTATTTAAAAAGAGTTCTTTAAGGATAAGTAAATGACATATTTACTTTAGATAAGTCTATAGCTGTTTTTACATACTTGATATTATGTAGTTAATTGTAGAAGTCAATTAACTTCTAAAGGGTATATTGTCTTTTAGTAAACATTTAGAAGATAAAGTACTTAAGTATAGAAAAGTGATTCTATTTTATAGGCAAGAGGGCCTCTAGAAATTTCCAGCAAGCATAGCATTGCTCTAGTAATATGAAGCACCTATGCACCAAGTTTTTGGTTTGAAAATATAGTGAAGAATTAGAAGGGAAAGGATGATATTGGAAACAGGGTGAAATATATTCAGTCAATAATAGTATTCCTGTTGCAAGCTTGCCCACTCACTGTTTAATGGTTTTCTCAACTGAGTTTTAGGCATCATTTAACTAGAAACCTGTGGCAATACTAAAAACCCTGTGGTGTTACCAAAGTCCCTGTGGTGTTACCAAAGTCCCTGTGGTGTTACCAAAGTCCCTGTGGTGTTACCAAAGTCCCTGTGGTGTTACCAA
>JAJDMX020000479.1:0-25047 GCA_022345685.2 Nothomitra cinnamomea | reverse complement strand
TCTGGCAGTGTCCTTCCAATAACGGCTTAGCGCAACGTACAAGCCACACTGGCCAGAGGGCCTGAGCGCTGAGGCAACTGTTGTTGCCCCATAAGCTCATCGTTTGGGGGTTGTGACGAAGTTAGCAAGCAAGGCTTACTCGGTTGTTGGAATGCCTATACTGAGTAACACGATATGTCAGTGAAATGGCATCCGAAAACTGAGGGTTTCGACGCCGTTTTTTGATGTCTTTCCATTATGGACTGTTACTGCTTACAATGTCGCTTAACTTATACCGCCCACGAGAGGGGAGCCGAAACAGGCCCCCCACTAAAAACTCGTGAGGTGCTTCTAAAATTCACCTTGCCCATCTCTCTATAAGTATGACAGCAAATACAACCGAGATGATGTCTTCCCATCCTCATCTTGAGGCATTCCTTACTCGCGGCAAAATCACCAATTCATTCTCACTGTCCTACCCATCCCCGTGTTCACTCGGTCTCTGTCACGGTGTGCTATCTTTACAGCACACTCCGGTTCATAGCTACGTCAGCGGCAATCATAATGGGCAGGGTACGAAGGCAGACGCGGCGTGTGAAGGAAAAGAACCCACATCTTGATGCAGAATACTATGAGCAGCTCTATGCGGATAAAGAATTGATGCCCTCTCTATTCCGAATCAGTCCTTCGACGGAGAAACAGGTGAATCAAATTTGGGAGGTCTGGAAGAAGCGCATCCTCTCCTCACCTAGCTAAAGCTACGGATATTGACTACTTGAGCCTTAACAGGTACTGCGCACTTCGAGTGTCTGATCCAGATCCTCTTCAGCGCCTTCGCAAGATCAGTGTAGCTGATTTACGGCGGTATATGCATTGGTATTTAGATAAGCACAACATCAAGAAGCTAGATACCTTTTATGTGCGGATGCGCTTCTGGAGGATGATGTATACGCGTAAGGTGTATGAGAGGCTGGATCTTATTATGGCTGCGGAGATGAAATCGGTCTGTTCTAGGCGCTTTTCTTTCTCATTTTCTTTTTTCTTTTCTTTCTTTTCGAAAAGTGAAGCTGATAATTTTATAGTTCATTGGCACGGTGCTTAGAGTGGAATATGATCTGAGCGAGACTGCGCAAGTCAAGCCTACTATGAGTGTCTATGACCTGCTCTAGCTATTACACCATCATTGGGCTCTATGCACCGACTACTATCCTGTTGAGCGGCAACGAGTACAGCACGCATTACTTATTTTGTTGATGGCTTATACATCTGCACGTCCAGGGGCACTCGTTGAGGGCAGCGGTTATTATAATACAAATGACTGTCTCAAGTATAAGGACATTGAGATTTTTAAAGTCAGAGACCCAGAGTGCCCTTCACAAAACATCTTGATAATGACGGTAACACTCCGCATCATGAAAGGCAAAAGGAATAAGGGTTCGCCGTAAGTTTGCAACTTATCTAAGCTCTTGAAGATCTGAAGCTAAGACATTTCTGAACAGTCCCAAATTTGTGTTTCATGAACGAGATGATAACCTTGCCTTTTGTCCTATCCTGCATGTCCTTTCTCTAGCCTTCGCTGACGATGCATTCGCGAGCGAATGGATCAATTGCCCTGAAGACCTTCAGACATTTCAGGTCCCATCCCACTTGCAGAGCCTTCCACTTCGCTGGAAAGAGTCCAAGCTAGAGATTCCGGTCTTCCGACATATAGTCTCTGAAGAAGGGCAAATTATCACATTACCTACAAAGGCACTTCAATACGCAACTATCGCTAATCAAAATTTACATCTCGGCAAATCTGCAAGTTTCAGAGATCCTTTCCGATTTTATTGTCTCCGTAGAGGGGCTGCCAATGCCATTAACAGTCGGTATACCTTCTGTTTCTCTGTTCTTTCTCTGACTAACCGTTTTTCATCTTTAAACATAGCAACTACCACTGAATGGAATCAAATCATGGGCCATTCCCGAGCTGAAATCTATGACAAATACTACATCAACCAAGTAGTGGGTACAGATACCCAGTCAGCATATCTTGGAACTCCTTCTAAAGACGCACTCATCAACCTTGCCGGTCATATGAATCTAACTCGAGACCCTGAAGCTCCAAGCTCAATCCAGCCGGACCAACAAGCAGTTAAACTAAATCCAGAAGTGCAAATGCTTGAAGACCAGCGGGCTCAGCTCAGAGCTGATATAATCGCAAAATTTGGAAGCATCAAAGCGGCAACGGGTACGGCACTGCATGATGACTATTACACGACGCTCGCAGATCTGAGATCCAGGAAGGAGCATGTGAGGCGCCTTACATTCGACAAATACTGGGAGAGTTATTTTAAATACTCCAGCATTAGACATATAGATGAACAGCGTCGCGAAATCGCTTCTGAGTATACGGAGGTCACACCAACATTCATATTCGAGGAACGGGAGCGGCTAGCTGGTCTGCTTTGTCAAAATAGAGATGTCAGAGATGTCCGAGCATGAGGTATACGAAAACCGGCTGAATGCTTTGCGAGACATGATCTCTCTATGTGGCCGTCGTGAAGCCTTGCCAGGCCCCTAGACAAGCTGATGAGGAGATTGCGCAGGGGGAGATTAAGTATGAGGATCCTGATCTGTTTCCAATGTCTTGTCCAGGTACGCGGTGTCTATTCTGTCTCGACGAGTCTTCTCTTTGTCACTCTGCCAGAACTTTCTCCTTCTCCCGTCGCGATGCCCTCATTCGGCACGTGAGTGGGCACTTGCGGACCAGAGACTGGAGCAAAGACCCTTTCTGTCCTCACCCCGTTTGCGAGGCGAAGTTGGACTTTGAAATGCATTTCAAAAACCATGCTGCTGTCATTCACAACATCAGGTTGTGAAGAGAGTCATTGTTTTACAGCGTCCATACAAACATAGTGTCTACGTGAAATTCTCAAGCTCATAAGAACTATCTTGGAAGGTATTCATACTGCATGTCAATATACTATATTCCTCTAGCTAGTAACATCATTCATACGAACAATATCATTGTCATCTCAGAATAATTTCATTCCGACAATATCTACTCATGTGCATCCATTCAGACTGAGACTCCACTGATGACTGCATCTACACCATATTGTAGAAGTCTTAATTCTCTAGTTTTTACTCGTCAAATACCTCAATTCCCTCACTCCAGGCATGCGCTCTCTCTGCGTAAGCTTGCAGTTTTTCTTGTGAGTTAGCCAGTTCTGGACCTGACTCTCTCTCAAGCAGTACCTATATTCCGACAACAGCATCTATTAGCTACAGTCATTTGAATGTAAAGGAGTTGTTTATACTTACCTGAGAACCTTGCAGGGTCGGCATAACCTCCTTTCCAAAGGTCTCTGCCATTTTCTCTGCCTTGCGATCGCAATCTCCGCCAAATCTAAGGTGGGCACAACGGTTTCCCATACAAAAGGCCTAAACTCGGCCGTTGCACCTTCACCAGGAGTGAGTCGTGCGATCGCCGAATGAAGGAGCTTCTGCGCTCGTTTTTTTGCAGACTTGACATAGCCAGGCACGCGAGTTGAGGATCTCCGCGCTATGGCGGTCAATGATAGATGTCACGAAGCGGCCAGTGGCATCTGGATCTGGGCCGGGGTCACAAGAGGCAGGCCAGTTGCAGAGTGATAGAGGTGCTTGTTCGGAGTACTCAAAGGGGTATGCGAAGCCATCGGGAGTGGGCTTACCACACATGATGATGTAGAGGACTGCCACACTCCCTTCGCTGGAGGTATTGTCATTTGGACTGTACATCGTGGCAATAGGTACTGAACTACTCGTTTCTTTTTCAGGCTTGTTTTCAACTCGGTGGAGGATATAAAGCTGGACGGACTACAAGATATGGTGTATTCGATGGCGATGAACGGCGTTGGAATGGACTATAAATGGAAGACCAAGAGAAATTTATTTTACTAGCCACACATTATTAGTCCGCAGTTGTGAGGTTATGTGGTGTGTTGCATAGGTCTCTCGAACGACGGTTGCAAGCCTGATGAGGGGAGCCACTAATAAAGTAGTGCCACAAACAAGTAAAGTTGCTTCAGCGAAAGCTCATTTTTAAGCGTTGAAGATGCGCGATTGGATACTTTCTAGGTGACTAGACTTGCGTCATCTACATGACTCATGAGGCTTTCAGGCGCTTTAACTATTTGGGAAGGATGGCTGCAAGATGCAGCTGTTTCTACTAGTACAGTTCAGCTTCTCCGATGTGCACTTCTCAGGTATGTGGCCGCCCTCGCACTCTAACCTTCATCAAGAAGGGATTGTTTTGGGAGGGGGCCGCTTCTGAGTGTTGCTATTTAAACAATGGGCCGATTATGGCTCCTCAGATCTAAACATAGAAACGTCACCTCTGCTTTGAGGCCACATCGGGCTCCATGAGGGGATTTCTCTCTTATGGGATTCTCTCCCTGGGGTTAGACGCCTCCCTGTGCTTATAGGAAACCCCAGGGGACTTTTCCCTTACGGGATTCTTCTCCTGGGACTAGGTGCTTCCTGGGCTTCTGCAGCTTATGGAGGAACACGAAATGGAGCTCCTACTCCCACCTGGATCTGACACCTTCGACGAGCGAGGAGGACGAGCGACGATCGATCTGGTCTTCGGCAGCATATGGGTGCAAGAAAGGAAAGTCTACTGCGGGGTAAGAGAGGACCTGGACCATCAATCGGACCATCTGCCTGTTGCGACAGTCATTTCGACGGAGGTGGAGACATGCGAACCGCTGGAGAGGAAGCAATGGCAACGCACAAACAGCCCGGCCTTGATGGCATCGCTAGACAAGAAACTACCACCACTAAACCCCATCACTTCAAAGAGAGATATCGATAATAGAGTACGAGAAATAGTCAATGCCATTGTAAAAGCGATTGAGGTATCAACCCCGAAAGCCAGACCAAGTATCATGTCGAACCCTGGATAGACACAAGAATGCAAAGATGCCCAAATGGAGGCGAGACGTTTGAGGAGACAATACCAGAGGACTAGAAGCGAGAGGGACTGGGAGGCATACCGAGAAGCACGCAACTACAAAGGCAGACTAATAAAGAGAATGCTCCGGGATACACACCGCACGAGGGTTCAGGAGGCAACGTCGACACAAGAGGGCCTCTGGAAAATCGCCAGGTGGGTGAGGAAGAGAGGCACAAGACAGCATTTCATGCCGCCACTAGTCAAGCCCGACGGTGGGCTGGAGCACGACCATCCAGCTAAGGCCCAGATGCTCAAAGAGGCCTTTTTCCCACCACCCCCAGAAGTGGATCTCTCAGACATAGGACACCAAGTTTATCAAGACCCAATAAATCTGCCCCCAATAACAGAGTGGGAAGTCCACAGAACAATCAAGAGTATGGCACCAAAGAAAGCTCCTGGAAGGGATGGAATACCAGCACACATTCTGCAACAGTTACTCTCACAACTTAAACCGCACTTGGTACTGCTGTTTAATGCATGTATAGACCTACAGTACTGCCCTGAACACTTCAGGCAATCCAACACGGTGGTACTCCCTAAACCAGGGAAGAAAGACTACACTAGAGTGAAATCCTATAGGCCAATCGCACTACTCAATACGCTAAGCAAGGCACTAGAATCAATAATAGCATTGCGGATCGCCTACCTAGTCGAGGAATACCAGCTCCTACCGAAAAACCACCTAGGAGGAAGGAAAGCGATGTCGACAGACCATGCCCTCCATAGTCTGGCGGAACGTGTTTACCAAGCGTGGAATGAGGGACAGGTGGCAAGCCTCTTGCTGCTTGACGTAGCGGGGGCTTATGACCATGTGTCCCATAGTAGGTTGATACACAGTCTTCGGAAGCGAAGAATAGATGGAAAGACAGTCGGATGAATAGCGAGCTTCTTAAGAGATAGAACGATGACGATCCAGCTAAGAGAGTACACCACAGAACCCCTTAAAGTGAATACCGGTATCCCCCAAGGATCATGAATTTCACCGATACTGTACCTCTTCTACAACGCAGACATCCTGGAACAGGCCGTGCAAAGCAACGCTAATACATTTACCGGGGGATGGATCGACGACATTTACTTCCTTGTGTATAGCAATTCCACGAAACAGAACTGCCAAAGGCTCTCCCAAATGCACCGCCGTGCGGAAGAATGGGCAAGCACACACGGGTCTAGGTTCGACCTTACTAAATACCAATTGATCCACCTCACTAGGAGCCCTAGGAAGTACGATATGAAACAGGTACTCAGACTGCCTAGAGCAACCATTCAACCAGCGGCGACAGTATGCTATCTTGGAGTCATAATTGACCCACCACTCAGGTGGTGGCCCCACATCCAACACATACAAGCGAAAGCGACAATAACCCTAGCAGCGCTTAGGTCTCTGGCGGGTTCCACTTGGGGCTCGGGGTTGATCGAACTCAGGCAGCTTTATCAGACCATTGTTATCCCCCAGGTCACATTTGGATGCTCGGTATGGTACACACCGCGGGGTGAGAAAGGTCATACGGGGAAAATGCGAGACGCCCTGAACAAGATACAACTTGAAGCTGCGAGAATAATAGCAGGAGCATTTCGAGCAACCTCGGCGCCGGCACTAGACGTAGAACTTTACATCCTTCCAATGCATCAACAGCTGGAGAAACGGGTACACGAGGCAGCGATAAACATCCGAACAAGCCCACGGAACCCAATCCGAGGGAGCCCCTTCATACACACCCCATCAACCACCATACCAGATCCAAGGGACGCACATCTAAGTCCTATAACCCACGAAAGCCCGCTAAGGCGCCTTTATAACAACCTGAAACGGAAACTAGGCCTGGAAGCATTCCAAAACCTCGAGGTTCGAGAGGCATTTGCGGTAGAACCTTGGTGGACGCCTCCCCCAGTCATAATTGAAGCTGATAGAGAGACGGCCACGCGAAAGCACCAAGAAATTATCACTAGACCAGAGACACTACTAGCCATTTATACAGATGGAAGCGGAATCAATGGCAAGATAGGGACAGCAGCGGTGGCACCGGCGCTCGGCGCTCAAGCCGCAGCTTACCTAGGCGAGAATAGCGCAACAACCGTCTACACAGCTGAACTGCTAGGAATCCTAATGGGACTCGACATCGGCACTAGATCAAGGCGACATAGAATTGCTATCTTCACCGACAACCAAGCAGCCCTCAAAACGATTACGGAGCCAAGACGACAGTCCGGCCAACACATTGTGAAGCGGATCATCCAAAGGCTAAAGGCTGCCCAATCTAAGGGCTACCACGTGGAATTTCACTGGATCCCTGCCCACGAAGGGACAGAAGGCAACGAGCTAGCAGATATGCTAGCCAAAAAAGCCACTGGCTGGACCCAAACAAGAGACAGACAGGGAAAGTACATAGAAAGGGACACTGATAACACTGCAGCAAAACCCACCTTCTTAAGGCACCTGAAATCGGCTGCAAGGAGAGTACTAAGAGAGCAAATCCAAGACCAATGGGAACGCAAGTGGGACACCGATAGCAAAGGAAGAACAACATATGCGCTAACACCAATACCTACACGCGCTATCCTACAACTACACACTTCACTCTACAAGGCCCTTAGCTCAGTCATCATCCAGATGCGGACCGGAAAGATAGGCCTGCGACAGTTTCTCTTTCAGAGGAAGGTCCCAGATGTTACCGATGCCAGATGCGAATGTGGAGGAGGTGATCAGTCAGTGCGACACGTCCTGCTGTCGTGCGCCAACTTCAACGATCTCAGGAGGGAGACCTGGGAAGGGAATGATGGGAGAAGAAGAAGGATGGACTTAAGGGAGAAACTAAACACGCCTAGACAAGTTAGAAAGGCAGCACGCTTCATGATCTCAACGAGACTCCTCGGGCAATATGGAGCTGTATCAGAGAACGAAATTACACAGGGCGAGCACTGATTCTTTTGGGTATCACGGTACATATAGGAGCGAGGGGAACTCTTAGAGGACCCTAGCTACCAAGGGTAATTGTACAAATAGATGTATACTAGTTTCTAGCTTACCGTCTGCATAGCCACGTTTGAGCGGCTGGGTCGGACGTTAAATTGAAATCATCATCATCATCACTAGGTGCTTCCTGGCGTTTAAGGTATAGCCCCCAGGAAATTTTTCCTTGCGGGATTCTTCCCCTGCGGATGTAGTAGCATGGCCTAAAAGCGCACTCCATACATGTCAGTTAAGCCCTATACGATCCTTGATTGCGCCCAAATGGTCTCGTCGTGCTCACGATCCATGATGTATACAAATCTTGCTGGCATCCAAATAGTCTCATTGTATTTACAACCTATCGTGCACACGATTCACGGTGTACACGATTCTTGTTGGCTCCCAAATGGTCTCATCTTGTATACAGTCAATCGTGCATACGACTCATCATGCATATGATCCTTGCTTGTGCCCGAATAGTCTCATCGTGTATACGATCTGTCTGGCATACGATACTTACTTGCGCCCAAGCTGTCTCATCATATACACGATCCATCGCGCATACGGTCCATAGCACTCGAATGGCCTCATCATGTATACGATCTTCAATTACACTCGAATGGTCTTAATGTCTAAGCTTTGCGCGCACCATACACACCGATTATGCTATATACGATCTTCAGCAGAATGGAAACTGACCAAATATTTTGCTAGAAGTATATTTCATATGAACTCGCCAATAAACAATAGCTAGTAAACATCAAGTAGAGCGCAAAATAGAACCTTGAATTTATTGCTGTGGCGGAGACACCGCTGTGGCAGAGACAGCAATGCGGCTGGAGCGGCTGGAGCGACTGGAGAGTGAGAGTGGCCGGAACACAATGAGGACCGGAGCAAAATGATGGCTGGAGCAAATTAGCAGTTGGAGCCAAAAAGGTATGGCGGTTCAATTGGAGAAAGACGACGGCTGAAGCATAGAAACGGCTGGAGCATCTAGGCTAAAGCATGTGAGCGGCTAGAGCACGGAGGCGGCTGGACGACAAGGGTGGCGGGGAGAATCTCGGGGGCTAGAGAAGTGTGGGTGTCACTTTTGGCGGGGGGGCAAATTTTTAGAGGGGGGGGCCCTAAGACTCCGCCTGCCCCACAGCTAGAGACTTTTTGCGTCGCAAAGCCCACTCGAGGTACCAAGAAGAAAAATTAGAATTAGAGCTCTCTGATTACATTCTGGACACCACGCGCGGTGAAAATGCACATAACAATATCACTCTTCTGATGCTTCTGGATTGCACGCAACTTGAGCAACCTGCCCTTTCTGCCATTACTCGTGTTGTAGAAGAGCCATATTTCGTAGTTCTTCTCTTTAAGATAGGCTAGACAGATTCAATAGCATTGAGATCTGGTGAATTCCAGGCTACAAAAGGCGCATAACTCCTGCATCCATAAATACCTGATTCCGGCCCTATGAGCATGAGGAGGTGCCTTGTCTTTTTATACCAGAGTACCCGACCTATCGTTCATGCATTCCTTTACAAAAGGAATTAACTTAGAAATGAGAATGATTTTCTGATAGCGATACCAGTCAATCCCACCCTTATTGGCCTTACACACCGATGCTCCATTTTTCTTGTCATACTTCCAAATAGGCGTGTCCTCTAACACCACCTTTTAGATTAAGTTTCTTTACTGCCGTTGCTAATTCCCAGGCAATTTTCGTGTCTGGTTTACCAGCTATATTGAGAGCATTCAATTCCTTCTTTGCATTATTTTTCTCTTTCTTGGTTTTCAGTTTTCAAATATGAAGGACCTTTTTTTATCATAATTAACCCCAGAACATAAATTTTGAGGCTCTATTCTATCTAGGCTGATAAATAGTAGATATATATTATTTTTCTGGTATTCTCCATATATGAACCTAGTGTAATGGTAAAGGCTTCAGGTACTGTAGAATAGACGATACTAATATACATTACTTGGACTTAGGTGCTTTAGATAACTTGATTTGTGAACAAGATTTTCTCATTGCTAGAGACCAGAGTCTTTTTCTAGCTGGTATTCAATAAGGTAGTGTGTAATTATATCTTTCAATATCTTAGACAATAAAACTTAGATTACTAAGTAATAAAGTTCTAAATAATACATTTGATGAAGAAAAGAGGAAAGCGCTTTCTGTTACTTTTCAAGTGCTCTTTATAGCAGCTCTTTATCAAGTTACTGACTATCTGTTATTAGATGATTGTATACCACATTATAGTCACACTAAAATTTGACTTATAACTAAATTTCTAATTAGGAAACCTAAGCTATTGCATAACTCATACCCTTCTCACCTTTGTGCAATTACTGCATGACTTATCATTTCTAGTTAACGTATCTCTCAGCTACCTCAGCTAGTTAATGGTCTTTTAGCTTAGTCTTTTAAATTACCCTTAGCTAGTCCCTAGTCAAGGGCCATTATGGTTCATCGATTATTACTTGTATAACTCTCTTGGTACTATAGTGACTGATTAAGTTCACTAAGTGAAGGCTGTCTGACCAGGATATTATCTTATATTTTTCAGTTACCATGCACAGCATCTTGCCATTTTGAGCTCACATTTTGACAAGTCCCATTACTGCTTGTATTTAGTATTTGGCTCTCTCAACTATATGTCACACTGTCACAAATATTCTGAGCTATATTAGGAATGCCACAGATACAAGAGTGGTATTAGTACCATTGAATTGGATTGCGAATCCATAGGATGAGAGACAGCATAAACGGCTTAGTAAAGATAAATCAAATACAAGGTCAAACAGTATTTACTAAAAGTAAGTAGGGATCAGAGCAAGGGTCTGCGCAATCAGCACCCTCAGTACTAAGAGCATGACCTGTGACAATTCAATAAATCATCTATACCTCAGTCAAGGCAATAACCTCAACCAGCTATATGACTGCCAAGTAGCTTAACCAGGAAGTAATCAACCAACAGAAACTACCATAACTTATAAATATGAAACCATTGGTCGTAAGAGGAGGACCAGAAGAGCTAAAGGATACTTAGCAGCTGAAAGACATATCAGCTTAGTGTAGTGGGCAGCTTGGGTATGGAAGAGGAGTTATGAGTCATGATGACTCAGGTTTCACTATTAAACTCAGCATGAGTCAAGTGTAAGTTACGTTGAGAAAAGATCACATCAAGTGGTATGAGTAGCTTATTAGTAGGTGGCCAAGAGATCAGTGAAGAGGTAACTATAAATATAACATTGGGATCTTGGGGAAAGCATCTTCCTTTCTCTCTTCACTAAGTATCTTGTTAATTTAACAATAAAAGCTTCATATCAAGAATCATTGCCTAAAGATATCATTTGATATAGTTGCAACAGAATCGTTTTGCTATCCTAGTATACAAAACCAATATAACTGTTCTATGGTCACCTCTAGAATGCCTTGTCATATATCTGAACATCCAAAACAATTAAGAGATAAGATCTCATTTGAGTCAGATCGTCATACATACCTAATAAAGCTTCATTTGTGATCCAATCCAATAGTTCCTGTACTACCCTTATGTTTGTGGTGTCTTACGGCTTGGGGTTTGAGATATCTATAATATCTAGTCTCTATGATAACTTAATACAATATTAGTTTTATTTGTCTAGACAATATTTTTTCAAAACTTTAGGTTTTTGTATACTTGTTTTAATATAAATTTTAAATATAATATCTTCATTACTTTCTTGAGACTATATTTTATACTCGGTTTAACATTGGACATATTATATTAATATAAAACCTTATAAACAGAATTGTTTAAAATATCAAATTGTCAATTAATCTCTTAATTGCTTTTTCTCTTTCATTTTAGCTTAAATAGATTTCTCCAAGAATCTTCTTTTCTATCTCTTTTGTAATTTTTTTAAGTTAACTAGAATATAGAGCATTTATAACATATTTAAGTTTTATAACTATAAAGGCTATGAAATTATACTTTCAATTTTTAGCTTACTTGCAAATATAATAAATTTGTTTTTGAAAATTATAAAAATTTTTAAAATCTACTAAATAGAATTTGTCTTCAATTAAATATAATACTTATATTTGAGCTGCTGTACAGCAACGCATAATAAGTCTGAGTCACTAAATGAAAATTGCAATATGTCTCAATTCCTACTTTCTCTTCTATACAGTAAAATACCTTCGCAATGTACTATCACGAACATCCTGAGCTACATTAGGAACGCTATGGATATGAGAATAACGTTGGTATCATTAGATTAGATTGTAAGCCTATAGGGTAAGGAATTGCATATATGGCTTGACAAAGATGAACTGAATATAAAGATGGACAGCACTTAATAAGGAGAAGTGGGGGCCAAAGCAAGGTTCACACAATTGGCGCTTTTAGCGCTGAGGGCATAACCTATGGCAAGCTGATAAATTACTCACACTCCGATCAAGGCTACAACTTTGGCCAGTCACGTAACTGCCAAAAGACCTAGCTAGGAAGTGATCGACTAACAAGAACCACCACGACCTACAAGTATAAAACCGTTAGCCGTGGAGGAAGAACCAGGAGAGTTAAAGAACACTTGGTAGCTAAAGAACATGTCGGCTGAATGTAGTAGGTAGCTCAGTTATAAATAGAAAGTTATGAGTTACAATGACTCAGATTTCATTATTAAACCTGACATGAGTCAAGTTTGAGTCATGCCAGAGAAAGAACATATCAAGTAGTATGAGTTACCCATTGGCAGGTAGCTAAGAGATTAATAAAGAGGTAGCTATAAATACAACGTTAGGATCTTAGGGAAAATGTCTTTCCTTCCCTCTTCACTGAATAACTTATTAGTTTAGCAATAAAAGCTTCATACCAAAAATCATTGTTCAAAGATATCATTTGATATAGTTACAGTAGAATCATTTCACTATCATAGTATATGGGGTCAAAATAACTATCCTACAGTTATCTTCAGAACGCTTCATCGAATACCTGAACGCCCAAGACAACTAAGAGATAAGACCTTATCGAAGTTAGATCGTCACACGTACTCCCTTTGACCTTATTTCTGGGAATTGGCAGTTTAATCATAAGTTTACTCCATACCAATAAGAAATTGTTGTTAGTATGATATTTAAAGATGCTAAATCAACTAAAATTGAAATTGCTCTTAATATCTCTTGTGAAGCTCTTTGAAGTACCCTTAAATCTACTCAACTATGCGACGAAGGCAAATCTTAGACTTGAGCTAGTACTTCTAAATCCTATTTCAATGCTAATGAACAAAACCTACTATATTATGTATGAAAAAATTCTAAAGATTCATATATATAAATTAAGAAAACTTGTGGAATAAAATGTAGCAAGTTTACAGTAAAAAGAATTTTAGTAAGATATGAAATACATAATTGGAAAGCTAGAAAAAGACTATTTCTTACAGAAAATAATGCTGCTGTAAGGTTAACTTGATATTTAAAGTATTGGTATATATTTGTAGAGGAGTGGAGACTCCATATGTAGAGTAATGAATGCTTTATAAAGAGAAGTTGAAGAAAATAGACAGAATAGGTATTCAGCACTATTAATTAGAAATGAGATAAGGAAATAATTCAAACTTATAATTGTTATAAGAATATGAAAGTTATGGTTTGGGAGTACTTTTGAGATACTGGACGTACTGGTCTTTACATTATAGATTGTGATTTTGAGGCAAAAAAGCATAGATATTCTACTAACTTGTTATGAACATTCTGAACATTATCAGGAACACTACAAACACAGAAGTGACACTGCTATCATTAGATCAGATTGCGGACCCATAAGGATAGGGATGGTATACATAGCTTAACAAGGGTGAATCAAATACGAAGATAGACGGCACTTGATATAAGTAGATAAAGGCCAAAGTGAGGTTTATGCAATTAGCACTCTTAGCGTTAAGAGCGCAATTTGTGGCAAGCTAATAAATCACCTACACTTTAGTCAAGATAATAACTTTAGCCAGCCACACGACTGCCAAGTAGCTTAGCCAAGAAGTGACTAGCCAACAGAAATTACTACAACTCGCAAACAAAGAACTATTGATCATTGAGGTAAAATCAGGAAAAGCTAAAAGACACCTAGCAGCTGAGAGATATGTTAGCTAGGTGAAGTGGGCAGCTTGAGAATGGATGAAGAATTGTGAATCACAATGACTTAAATTTCATTATTAGTTAGGCATAAGTCAAGTATGAGTTATGTCAAGAAAAGAATATGACAAGTAGTATGAGTCGCCTATTAGCAGGTGGCCAAGAGATTAGTGAAGAGGCAGCTCTAAATATAACAAAAAGATCTTAGGGAAAGTATCTTCTCTTTCCTCTTCACTGAATGTCTTGTTAGTCTAGTAATAAAGCTTCATATTAAGAATCATTGCCTAAAATATCTTTTAATATAGTTGCAGTAGGACCGTTTTACTATCTTAGTATACAGGACTAATATAACTATTCTACAATCATCCTAAGAATGCCTTACTACATACCTGAATACTCAAACAAACTAGAAAACAAGATCTCATTAGAGTTAGATTATTACACAACTCCTACCTTAAAGTTTTAGATATAGAGATTGCATTAGCATATGCTAGTCTAGATCCTGGCTATATTTTCATACAAGACAACACATCAATCCATACAGCATATAAGGTTTGCACTTAGTTTTTTGATTATGAAATTGCTAGAATTACTAACTAATCACTTTACTTTTCAGACCTTAACCTAATTGAATACATATAGTTGAAACTTAAAACAAGACTTTTTAAGATATTTCCAGAAATAGTAAACGATACCAGTAAATTAAAGGAGGTAAGAGAATAACTAGAAGATATTCTGCAAATAACATGAAATACCATTGATCAAGAAGCTTTTAACAAGCTAGGTTTAACAATAAGTCATTGAATTGAAGTTTGCATTATAGCAAAGAGATGGTATACTAAGTACTAAAGCATATCTTGTAATATATTCAATTTTTTTTAGTATTCTTATATAAATTAGTAAAGTTATGTTGTGTCGCGCAACTGCAATAAGATGATGAAGCGACTTAAAAGTTGTACTTGATTCAGACTTGTGAACTAGTACTATAGTATATAGCAAAGTAATTTTTCAAAACTTTTTGTAAAGGTTCTATATGTACACAGAACTAAATGACTAGCTTCTTTCTTTTTTATATATAATTAGTCATTAATAATTACATTATGTAAAAATGTGAAATTTTTTACATATTATTGAATTACAAATTTAGTTGCCTTATAAACTTTATAACTCTCTAGCTAACTATTCTACTTTACATCTATCTATAAGTCTAAAAGTACTGATATAATGGTCTAACTATAATAAAGTCTTATTTCCTAATTTGTTTTAAGTGTTCAGATAAATAATAAAAGTTTGTAAAGTAATTGTGGAATAGTTATGTTAATTCTATATATTAAAATAGCAAAATGGTTTTGCTATAACTATATTAATAGATATCTTAGGTAATGATTCTTAGTATAAAACTTAATTGCTAAATTAACAAGATATTTAGTGAAGAGAGAAGGAAAGATACTTTTCTTAAGATTTTAATACAGTATTTATAGTTACCTCTTTACTGATCTCTTAATTACTTGTCAATAGATAACTTATACTATTTAATACGTATATTTCTTAATGTAACTTACAATACAACTTATATTAAGTTCAATAATAAAGCTTGAGTTATTGTGACTTATAACTATTTACTGTAGTGTTGAAGGCTTTAAATATTTAAGATAGGGAATACTAGCATACGCTACTTGAACTTGAGTGCCCTAGATAATTTGATTTGTGAATAGAGTTTTCTTATTGCTGGGGACCAGAATTACTTCTTAACTGAAATTTAATAAGGTAATGTACAATTGTATTTTTTAATATCTTAGATGATAAAACTTAATTGCTAAATAATAAACTTCCAAATAATATATTTGATAAAGAAAAGAAGAAAGTACTTTTCATTACTCTCTAAGTACTTTTTATAGTAGCTTTTCATTGAATTACTGATTACTTGTCATTAGGTGATTATATATCATATTATATTTATGCCAAGATGTAACTTATAACCTAAATTCCGATTAAGGAAAACTGAGTTACGTAATAACTTAAACTTTTCTTGCCTATATACAATTACTATATAATTTACTATTTCTAGTTGATATGTTCCTCAGCTACTTTAGCTAGTTAAGAGTCTGTCAGCTCAATTTCTTGAGTCGCTTCTAGTTAGTCTCTAGCTAGAAGCTTTTATTGTTCATTAGTTGCTACCTGTATAACTCTCTTAACATTGTAGTGGCTGGCTGAGTCTGCTAAGTGAAGGCTATTTGATTAGAGTATTGTCTCATATTTTTCAGTTTCTATACTACTATTATAGGTCTCACATCTTGGCAAGTCTCATTGCTGTTTGTATTTGATAATTGACTCTCTTGGCCATATACTATACTTAATAGAGTTTCATTCGTGATCCGATCCATTAGTTTATATATTACTCCTGTATCTGTAATGTCCTGTGGCTTAAAGCCAAAAATATTTATAACATTCATCTATTTTTGAACTATTTACTATACCTAGTTAACATGTTCTTCAACTGCCAAATATTTTTCAACTCCCTTAATCCTTTGTCTATATTTAATGATTTCAGGTCTTGTAGTTTATAGAACTTTTATATAATTGATTATTTTCTAATTAAATCACTTGATATTAATATAATTAACTAAGGTTATTGTCTTGATTAAAGTATAAATAATTTATTGAGTTGCTATGAGTTATATTCTTAATACTAAAAATATTAATTATATAAGTCTTGCTTTAGCCCTCACTTGCTCTTAACAAGTGCTATTCACTCTTGTATTTAATTTATTTTTGTAAAGTTATATATACTATTCTTAATCCTATAGAATCACAATTCAATTTAATAGTAATTGACACTACTTCTATATTTAGTGTTATTCCGACAAAGTTTAAGATATTTGCAATAACTGAATTCTTGTAAAATTTAGGTTATTTTTCTGAAAGGCATTAATAATGTTAATATTTCTTATATATGAAAAGTAATTTTCTTACTCAAGTTTCCATATCTCTATTATCTTAAAATCTATAAGAACTAATATGTCATGGTGGTGC
This sequence comes from Nothomitra cinnamomea, assembly GCA_022345685.2. Classification (NCBI taxonomy): domain Eukaryota; kingdom Fungi; phylum Ascomycota; class Geoglossomycetes; genus Nothomitra; species Nothomitra cinnamomea. The sequence goes on along the minus strand of JAJDMX020000479.1, from coordinate 8,001 downwards.
CAAGGCCAAGTCTCAGCGACTAGGCCGCCAAGACAAGCAATGACCGGGTTGTCTCAGGCAATACCGGTAGTGCCTAAGTAAATAAATAGGGGGACAGGAAGTACCATTGAAGCCTTTTAAACCTGATGAACAGCTTACTATAGACCACCTATCAGTCAAAAACCTTTTATATATATACTACGTTCATAATGCTCTTTTAATAGCCCTACTGCTACTGCTAACAGCTTGTAAAAAGCTTGCCTTATATGTACTGGCAATGAGAGGCTCATCAGTGACTCTAATATCCACTTCTATAGCCTTCTATCACTCCGCCTATGATAATCCAGTGCTTATAACCACTAATAAGTATACTCACTGTCACATAATACCTAGATATTTATTATTTGTTAAAAGAATTATTACCTCTACGTCATTCAAATTTATTATTAGACTAAATTGTGAAATTCTTACTATTTAGTCTATATTTGCTACATATCATTCTGATCTTCTTAATACTTTAATCAATAAATGTATATCTAAAGTATAAAATGGATTTACTGTATTAAATAATATAGATAAGTAAACATTTATATAGTTTTGTTAATATATGTACATGGGAAACTAATTTGAAATAGATTTAAATATATTGCTTAATTGTTAATAATTAGAGATTAGATTTAGTAAAGTAGAAATATATGATATTAAGTAATATACTATATAATGTGACTATAGAGATGAACTCTTATATATATAGACTATCCTTTTTTAATTTTACAAAGAAAGAAAAGGGAGTAACTTTACCATTTCACAAATCTATTCACTAAATCAACTTCAAAAACCTTTTCTACTTCTATATTAATCTTTTTATTTTATTTTTGTTCTAATCTTGAAAACTATAAATAATACATGCTTATTCTTTTCAGTTACGTATGTATCTATATCTTTACTGATAAATATGACATCCAAACTCTCCAGATATTTATACTCCATAAACTCTACTAGATACTCATTAAATTTATATTTTACAAAGAGTTGATTAAGGATATTGTATATAAATTATTAGAATAAAGTGGTACTAGGTTAGGGGGAAATATGGATGGGTTAAGAAAGTTAGCGTTGGAGTATGTAGCATGTGAGGTGGAGAATTTGGTGGAAAGTGAGGGCTTTTTTGAGTTGATGGAGGAAGGGGGTATGTTAGCTAAGGATGTGGTAAGGCAGTTGTTAGGAGGCTTAATTGAGGGGTGAGCGACGCCGCCCTGTACTCGCGGGAGCGGGGTGACTCAGCAACAGGCATTCCATTAGTTACGCCTTTGGCGAAAAAAAAAACAACCACACACTGCTGAAATCGAACTCGCCAATTAACCCCCAAAAACGATCCCAATTGACTTCAAAAGGGCCCCGGGCACCAGCAGAGCAACTGGTGGAAGCCTGACACCGGTTCTCTCACAGCATGCCGGCCCCCCCGTGGCTTCCCTTGGGTCGCCGGTCACACCTCCTCCACGAGCATGCCGCCCAACTCACAGACAAGGCAAAGAGGCTGTTAGAGCTCAGCGGCGACAAGAGAACCTCTATCCGATTTAAAGTACTTGAACCCTTTGTTACTAGCGTCCTAGACTTCGCCCAAAAGACACGTAGTCAACCATCGAACAGCGAGATTCTAGTGTTGATCCAGAAGCTCTCCGCCACAGTGGAAACACAACAGGAAGACACCATCCTTATCAAGAATGCTATAAATCATGGAATGCCTGTGCTGCTGAGCACGACAACCAGTTCCCCCACCTGGGCTCGGAAGGCCGCTAACTTTCAATGGGTTATACCAGACCTCAATATTGGCCCCAACCGTTCCAGCGCCCCCCCCCGGCAGCAAGAAACGTGAGATCACCATCAAGATTAAAGACCCAAGCTACATCAACGTTCTCAGATCGATGTCTGCCTCCAGAATCCGCGACAACATCAATGAGGCTATCGGTACAGCCCCAAGCTTCAAGAACACACCGACCCGAATAGTGGCAGCAAAGTAGCTTAAGAGCGGAGATGTCACCATACATGCTGAACACTCGAGGGATATAGATTTACTGATAAAACACTCATCTGCCTGAGTTGGAGCACTAGGCCGCGAGGCACAAGTTGCCACCCCGACTTTTGGAGTGCTCATGCATAACGTTTGAATCAATCAAGCTGACACAAAAAATCAGACGAAACTAATACAACAAGTCAAGGTGGAAAACATGAGTACACTCAGGGAGGCAGAAATTACCTACACCGGCTGGCTCACCCGGTTAGGCGCAAAGAAGCAGGCCTCAACATTGGTCATCAAATTTATAAGGCCCGGGATGCCAACAAAGCTATTGAAGAAGGGCTTATTATGGATGCTGAGATACATAACTGTGAACTATATGGTCGAAGCTGCAAGTTCAAACAATGCTTCCGCTGCCAGAAGTACGGTCACATTGGGACTCAATGCGACTCTAGCAACACCTGTGGCTTCTGTGCTGAGCAACACAATACACGGGAATGTACCACAAAGAACACCTCTACCACAAACCCCAAGTGTATCCTCTGCAAAGGAGCACATAGTACCTGGAGCTCCGTGTATCCAACCAGAAGAAGAGAAAAAGCCAAAGTCGAACAAGCCAAGCAGAACCACCCATACCTCTATCATACCCCTAATACACTAAACCCACTTCTTCAAGACGCTCTCTTAGACGCATCGCACCTACCGCCTAGACAGGACTCCACTGCAAGAAATACAAAACGCCTACGGAGTACCTCTATGCTAAGTGACGAAAGCCAACACTCAATACCTTCGCAAATGGCAAACCACCCTCTCCGACCTATCAGCATCAATGCTTCCACCAGACGGGGGACACTGATAAGTAGGACAGGCCGACCAGTCATCCTAACAAGCAAGATCCTCAACAGCACCCCAATAGACATAGAACATGTGTCTAACACTACACTATCCATCTTGCAGTACAATGTAATGAAGTCAGGGGAGAAGGTCATGGCCCCACTCTTTTCTGACGACGCAATAAAAGAGTTCGACATCATAGCCATACAAGAACCCTAGCGCAATCGACATACGCACACTACATACCACTCAGCTAAGACAGACTTCGGACTAATAAACATTCCACATGACCGCACCAGAACATGTTTCTACATCAGCAAATGCATTCCTCTAGACCACATATCATTCCCCAAACCTCGTTACCCTCAAGCTCCAACTTCCACGTGAGGATGAAACTCGACACTAAAACCCTATCTATATACATACTATATATAATCTGTCCCCCACTCTTGAGCTGCCTCATGGCACCCTGCCTCTACCGCTTGAAATTCTCGACAAATCACAACCTGAAGAACATATACTGGTCGGCGACTTCAACCTACATCATCCACACTGGACCGGGCCATACTACCACAACCAGCATCGAGAAGCAGACCTTCTGCTTAGCATAATGGAACGACATGAACTTCACTTCTTCCCCCAGGTACTATTACCTACGAAGCAGCAGGAAGAGCAACAACCATCGATCTCGCTTTTGCCACGCAGAAACTATGGAACAGATTAATCTCATGTCGTATATCACTGCAAATCGATCACGACTCCGATCACCTTCCAGTCGCTACTACCTTCGGACTCCCTAAACATAGCTCAACAGTTCCTAAACAGCGAAGACAATGGAAAAGAACTAATATGGAGCAGCTACAGACTACCCTCCAAGACTTCTCAGCTCTCGAATGCTAGGCACACAGGCTGAGATAGATACCTACAATGACGAAATTGTGTCTGCAATCAGCCATGCAATCTCAACCGCTACGCCAATGAGCGATATCTGTACTCGATCTGTCCCAGGATGGACGGCCGAATGTAAAGAAGCTCAAATGCTCGCACGACGACTCAAACGTCAACACAGCTCCCACCACGCAGAAGAGTCTTGGGAAGCCTATAGGGTTGCACGTAACCGTAAAGGACGGATCATTGCCAAAGCACCCCAGCAGGCTCATCGCTCCCAGATCGAAAAAGCTGCATCCACCACCCAGGGGCTCTGGAATCTAACTAGGTGGGCGAAAGACAGGACACCACGACAGTCATATACTCCACTCCTACAAAAACCCGACGGTACATTGAAAAATGACCCCCAAGAGAAAGCGATGCTATTCCGACAAACATTCTTCCCACGGCCTCTAGAAGCCGACTTGAGTGACCTACAAAATCACAATTACCCACAACCCATCGAGTTCCCACCCATCACAATCAAGGAAGTCGAAAGAGCGATCCAGCAAGCCTCACCTGAGAAAGCGCTAGGGCTAGACGAGATCCCAAACTTCATACTCCAACGCGCCATCCCACAACTCCTTCTCCACCTGCACACATTATTTAACTCATGCATCAATCAGCAATACTGCCCAATGCACTTTCGAGAAGCCAAAACAGTGGTACTGCGCAAGCCTGGAAAGGATGATTGCACCCAAGCCAAGTCATATAGACCAATCGCACTCCTCAATACTATGGGGAAAGCCCTAGAATCGGTAATTGCAAGGCGTATCAGCTCTGCTGCAGAGGTCTATGACTTACTCCCACGTACACATCTCGGAGGCCGCAAAGCAACAGGTACGGAACATGCTATACGCTTTCCAGTGGAGAAGATCTTTGATGCATGGAATTTCTCACACCAGCGGGTCGCAAGCTTGCTCCTACTGGATGTGTCAGGAGCATTCGACAATGTATCACATGCAAGACTCTTACACAACCTCCGCGAGCGCAGAATAGACTCAAAAACCATTGGGTGGATTGAAAGTTTCTTACAGACTCGATCCACCACCTTATGCTTCGGCGACACCAATACCAACCTCTTTGAAATCAACACAGGCATCCCGCAAGGATACTCCCTCTCCCCAATACTATATATGTTCTACAATGCTGATCTCCTAGACGTCTGCAATGACCCAACTATGAATGCAACATCTACTGGATACACCGACAATGTCAACATCCTAGTACATAACGAATCCACTGAGGAGAATTGCCAAAAACTTGCTGAGCTACATGCTTGCTGCGATGCTTGGGCAAAGAAGCACGCCTCTAAGTTCGCCTCTGCCAAATACGAGCTCATCCATTTTTTGCGTTCCCCACGATGGTTCAATCCTCACTCCCCTCTAATCTTGTTTGACGGAATGTGCATCCAACCCAGAGATAAGTGCCGATGCCTAGGGGTAATTCTGGACACAAAACTTAGATGGAAGGCCAACCTAAAGCACATACAAGCTAAGGCTGTAGGCCGTCTCAATGCAATGGCATGCTTAGCAGGATCTACATAGGGAGGCAATTTCAGCCACATGCGACTCCTCTACCTCGCTACTGTATTACCACATCTCATCTATGCATGCTCAGTCTAGTACACACCATGTGGCGAACAAGGACATCAGAAGGCTGTGGTCAAGACGCTCACCTCCATTCAACACCGAGCAACTAGGATCATCACCGGCGCATACCGAGCAACAGCTATACCTGCCCTCAATATCGAAGCCTACATACCGCCAATACGTCAACGTCTGACAATAGCAACAGGGACTGCACTCCTTCATATCATGCGACACCCGATATATAGTCAAATTTGCAACAACTGCAACATCCCTCTCTGGAGCACGCTCGATCAGGACTAGCACCTCCTCCCCCAACGCCGGAGCCCACCAGAAAAGCTCTTACGACACTTTCAGACTCGCCTCCAACCAGCACTATTAACAACTCTTGAACCTCAAATTCCCTACATCGTCCTCCTATGGTGGGTACCACCTACCACCAATATACACATAGACGCAAACTCGGCTATCAAGGCACACTATGAGGCCACACATCAAGACACAGCAGTACTACCAATTTACACTAATGGCAGTCACATCAATCAGAAAGTTGGAGCCGCAGCCATTGCGCCATTAATACACACTAGACGAACAGCATACCTCGGCAAAGACACGGCTCATACAATCTTCACCGCAAAACTACAGGGCATATGAATGGCCTTAGAAATTACGATTACACAAACTACCTACCAACAAGTGCACATATACACTGATAGTCAAGCAGCCATCAGAGCTACTATAAACCCGACCAGCTACTCTGGCCAAAGTTTCCTAATACAGATCATCTCCCTACTCGGCTTCGCTCAAGTCAAAAACATCATCGTAGAGATTCACTGGATACCTGCACATAGAAACGTCCAAGAAAACGAAGCGGCAGATGCTGCGGCGAAGTTGGTCACCGGTTGGAAGCAAGTTCGCATACCCAATGGAAAGCTTTGCAATATTGACTTTAATGACACTGCACCACTTCTCACCCCAGCAAGACACACAATATCAGCCATACGATGCAGCCTGTGTAAGCAGGCTCTGAATGACTGGAGATGAGACTGAGAGAACGACTCAAGAGGCCGAACCCTCTCTCTATCACACCCACACCGAGCAAGAAAATACTCACCATTCACCACCCACTCGGCAAGGCCCTGAGCGCCATGGTCACCCAGCTCCGGACTGGAAAAATCGGATTACGGCAATTCCTCTACAGCAGAAGGGTCCCGGATGTAGACAGTGCTACATGTGAGTGTGGTCAAGGTAACCAAATGGTCAAACATGTCCTCTTGGCCTGCCACCGGCTCAAGGACCTCCGGAAGGCATGCTGGACTGATAAACGCGGAAAGCACAAACCCCCCACAGACATTAAGACGGTGTTAACCACCTCTACTCTTGCTCGTAAAGCCGCCCAATATATGGTAGCCTCAAAGCTCCTCAGGCAATATTGGAGCTACTCACAGCACTCTGCAGACATTGAAACGCATTGATTCTCACTATGTATTACTGCAACCACTGGTGGGCCTTGGGTGCTTACCGCTCTAACCGCTGTACTTAGGGTGTGTGGGTAAGTCTCTGCCCAGCAACGCGCAAGCGAGTATATGGTTGCTAGGCAGAGACTAACCTCTACACTCTAAGTACATAAGGTCTCGTAGGCGCCTTGGCAGCCAAGTGTGGTTAGTCAGCAGCATAGCACTCTGAGAGGAAGCTGGAACGGCTTAATAAACCAACCAACCAACCATTACGCCTTTGGCGATGCCGTGTTATTCTATCTGTTCTCAGTTTTCTCACGCTGTATTCTCTGCCCGGAACTCTCTCTCTTTGGCTCCCATTCGAGTCTTTGACATGTTCTGCGGTGTGATTTCAAACCTTTTTCACCACTCTCCACAATGGCCAGCCTGAGTGACCAATGTAAAGCAATTATCAGGGAGTACCCGATAGGTCGGGGGCTGGCTGCATTTCGCGAGCAATACTCCGAGTTTGTTTCTAAGGCTCCTTCAAAACCTTCATTCAATGGCATTGCCAGCTTAGCAATCTCAGACCGAGGTATCTTCCTGTGAAACTAAAACTTGAAAGATATGCTTAGCACTCTTCCAGGAGCCTCGCGCCTGATCAAGAAACTCCTCTCTGCCATGCTGGGACTGGACGCAGCTGATGAGTTGCCATCTCATCATGGATCATCATACAAGTCCTTATCACAAGATATTAGTCACCTTTGTAGTCGATTTCCGCAAGGGATAAACCCCGAAGCCGTAGGCATCTTATTTGAGGGTGTCATCGAGCAGTCAGACAGCGACGAATTGATATGGAGTGCGGTCTATGGACTCTTTCATGATGTCTCCGTCCCTCCAACTACTCCGTCGCGAACGAAGAGTCTCTCTCCAACTTCAAGGGATTCTTTCCTTCATGACTTGCACAACGATTGGAGTAGGGGCTTTTTCAGGGATGCCCTAATTGGGCTACGACAACAGATGCGGGACTGCGCCAACGACGAATCGCCATATTACGCGAAAACCTTGGTCTTTGTGCAGAGCAGTGGCGTGGGGAAGTCAAGATTGGCGGACTCCTTTGGCCAGATCCGTCCGATGATCAACTTCGTACTCCGTGAAGAGGGTGATGGCTACCCCCCATCTGATCGCCAGGTAGAGCAATTTATGCGCCAGCCGATAC
>JAJDMX020000478.1:0-25060 GCA_022345685.2 Nothomitra cinnamomea | reverse complement strand
CCTCTTCGTCCCCGCGCAGGGCTGCGGATTCTGTAGGGTCCCCGGGCCTTTTGGGTTTTCTGCAGAGATTCGCAACCGTTCGCCAGCACTACGGCGGCGCGCTAGCTTGGTGTGTGACTGGCCTAGCCTGGGTGCGTGGCCTGGGCATCGTGTGTGCTGTGCCCTGGGCTGGCCTATGCATGGGCCTGCAGTAGCTGTGTGGTGGCATGCCTGCATGCGTGCCATGGCATGGGCCTAGCCTGGGTGCGTGACCTGGGTGTATGACATAGCGTGTCACACCATCGCCCTAGGTGACACGCTATGTCATCTCGTGTGACAGAGATTGTCAGAATGGTGTGGATAAACAGGGGTTTATGGCATGGCATGGGGTTTGCTGTGTATTCCGTATCGCAACCCCACACCATCGGACCACACCATGATTCTCTTTTCTACCCTGCGTCGCATGCAGTCGATGACCCCTAACAAAGTCGTTTTTGTAATGGCAATCCCTGCCCACACTGTGACTATCGGCGAGCACTCTGCAGCCATACCCGCACACACCGAAGCATTCGCTACTCTGGCGCAGGCAAAGAAAGTAGTTAGCGAGCTATGGGCTTCTACTGATTGGGTTATCCGTGAAGTGCCCGCCCATCGCATGGATGCGCTCACGGGGAAAGAACTGTGACCCGCAACGAGTACCGCGCTTACCGCAAATCCATTCGACAAAACGGGCTCTACGCCCTGCGTTGGATGCCTCTAGAGCATGCGGCGCAGATGATGCGCATCGTTCGCCCTGCAGGGGATTACATGGAACTACGCGCATGGTTCGCGGCCGACATCCGCCCGGATCGCATCCGCGCGCATCCGGCGCAGTTGGTCCGGCCGACTGACAAAACGCGCACCCCGCGTGCCGCGAATCGTCACACCATCTGACATAAAAGTAACTTTCCACACGAAAACGAATCGAATCTAGGTGTTTTGGGGCTGGCACAGCACTTGCAACTATTTCCACACCAAACGCAAGTTACGTATAATCTCTCTAACACCACTAGGAATCGCAACCATGGCCCGCTCTGAATATCTCGCGAATCTCTACCTTGACGAAGCCGCAGCGGCCCCCCGCAGCGCGGCGCAAGCGGGCGATTTGTTCGCTACGCGTGGCCCGGTGCGTGTCTACCGTAAGCCCTCTATAGTCGTGCGCATCCTGCGCGCCATCGGTCTCTAACCCCACACCATTTTTAGGAGTCTCACACCATGCGCAAAGTCCTCAAATCCTCGAATGAAGTTTTCCATTTTTTCGCCAATAAAGTGCAGTCCGAAGGGCGTGTCTCGAATGCATTTTTTGAGAATGAAATTCTGTATTCCTACGGTCGTCATTTCGCAATGGCCCGCCATCTGTCTAATGGTGTGGTGGCGTTCACGACTCGCACTTATTCCAACACCACGGCAAAGCACCTCTCAAAAGCCCGTAGCGCATGCTCGCACCTGAGGATTGTCTATTGCAACGATCCGGCGGCCGGTGCTGCTCAGAACATGCAAGCCGCGCAATTGAAGATTGTCCAATGCCTGAACGCCGCTGAAGCGCCGCGTATCCGTCAAACAACCCGCGATGCTCATAAAGCCCGCGCCCTCTCAGTGGCTGAAAACGCCAATGCATACCTACATGCCTTGTCGCCTGAAGAACGCGGCTCTGTGACGCGATTTGACACTACGGCGCTTGATTACATCCGTGTGGTTATGGTGGAAAACGAAAAGCGCGAAGCTCAATTGAGGGAGGACGCTGCAAAGGCCCGCGCGCTTGAATCAGCCGACCGCTTGAACGCATGGCGGAATAGCTCCGAAGCTCGCACCAGCGGATTTAACGGCCTGCCCGTTGCCCTTCGCCTGGGCTACCGTGAGCAATATAGAGGCGAATCCGGTTATCAGATTATCGAGACTTCCCACGGTGCGGAAATTCCAGTCTCTATTGCGCCTGCATTGTGGGCAGGCATCAATCAGGTAATGACGCGCGGTTGCGATAAGACCCACATCAATAGTCCTTGCGGGAATTACACCCTCAATACGATCCGCGCCGATGGTTCTATCTTGGTCGGTTGCCATGACATCCCGTATGCAGAAATTCGTCGTATTGCCGTGTTGCTCGGTTACGTGCAGGCGGAAGAAACGGCGGGGGTGTAATCGTGACCTACATTCAACGCCTGGGGCAAGGTCAGCGCGAAACCGTCGATGAATTCGCAACCCGAAAAGAAGCCCGCACGATGCTGCGCGAATATCAATTGTCGGATCGTTCGGCCACCTATTACCTTAGCTCGCGTGCCTGCAAAGGCTGGAAGTGAATCATGCGAACAATCGAAGCATATCAATCGGCTGACGGCATTTTGCATACCAATGAGAAGGATGCAAAGGCCCGCGATGAGGACATGCTAGGCGAAGCCCTGGACGGTCTGTTGCGTCTGTTTGAACTCGATATAACCCGCTCTCAGGAACATCGCGCATTGCTGCGCGCCATGACAAAGCGAAAAGAATTGAGTGCGTCGATTGCTGAAATACTTAAAGTGTTGGAGCACGAGCAAAACGAGGACTGACGTTTGCGTATGGCCTACGGGCCATATTCAAGCGAAGTTTTTAGACCACTCAACCCATAGGAATTATTCACCATGATTATCTGTTTTGCTCACGGCGGCGTTAACACATTCGTAGGCGCAAAGTCCAAAAGCCTGATCGAACTGCAGCAAACTGGGTTCGATAAGTTCACCGTGGTCTATGGCCTACAGGTAAAAACAGGTCTCGACTATTCGGACGCATGCGCCGAACTGGGCTCTTGCATCATGCATCTGCAATCGTGCAATGGCACTGTCGATAATCGCTATGCATCGGAAGCACGGAAAGACGGCGATAAAAAGCCTGTGGCAACGAACTACGCTATTTAAGGAACCATCATGACTAATAAAACCTCTATTGCCCGTGCTGCGCGAGTTTTGGCCGGCGCGCATCCCTCTATCGCTTTCGAGGACGTGCGCGCCGCTTACGGTTTGGACGATTCTTTTCAATGGTCGGCCGCCACTCTCGCAAGCTATGTGGATCAATTACTTTTGGATCGCAAAAAGCCCAGCTATGACAAACTCGCAGATACGCTCTCTGCACTCATTGGCGCGTTTAGCGACATCGACGCGATGCTAGACAACTACATGAGCCAATGCGACGCGACAAAGGCCGAATCGCGCACCAGCAAAGCCGCAAATCGTGTACATGCTAAAGCCATTACGGTTTGTGCTAAAGCGCTCATGCCTGCGGCCGGGAAGGAACTGTCATGAATATCGTGTGGTCCGGCGCTGGCCGCTGTATTTCAAACTCTCATAACCTGCGCGGCATTCTTGACCATGCCAGAAAGCAGGACGGCGTTGAACGCATCCACGTTTTCAAACTCAACGACGAAGCCCAAAGAAGGCCGGGCGCGTGGTTGCATATCGAATATCAAAGCGGCGCAGTTGGACAAACTTATTTTTCGTGTGCGTCGCATGCAGTCGAATGGGCAGAACGCCAAAGCAAACAAAGCCCGCGCCGCTCGTGGTGGGCGGGTTGTCGCGTGATCGTGTACGACGTTAAAAGCGGGACATTCGACTATTCGGCCGCGTGCTGCAGTCCTGCAATTCCTGCCCACCAGTTGAAAGCCTAAAGCGATGCGCAAACAGGATTACAACACCCTAGCCCGCATCATCCGCGAGCAAATAGGCATCGCAAAGGCATGCGGCGCGCTGCAGAAAAACAACCCAGCACACCAAGCCGCTTGTATCGAGGCGCGCAAAACCGCAGAAAGCATAGGGGCGCGCTGCGCCGCTTTGCTCAATGTGGATCGTGAAGCCTTTGTGAAGGCATGCGGTATCGAATAGCCGCCCACACCAAACGCCTACCCGGGCGCAAAACGGAAAAGCCTAGGGGCTCTGACGCTGCAGCGATGCGGTATCAGAGCCCCTAGGCTTTTTGCGTTTGAACATCCCACACCAAAGGAGCAACCGTGCGCCTATCGCCTTTGCACGCCCTTTACTGGGCATCCCGTCGCGCCCCTGCCTGGGCCGTGCGCCAGCTTGACGCACCCAGCATCGACGCATGCATAAACGCCCATGCAGGCCCGGAGGACGGGCGCCGCGCTCTACCCCCTGCCTTGACGCGTCCGGCCGCCCTGGGGCGCCGTAGGGCGCAGCTACTGCGGATCGCAAGCGAGCCCAGCATAGGCGGGCGCAGGTCCCGCGATGCAGCGAACGCCCGGCGATGGCTGAAGCGCCTGCAGGCGGCCGACGCCTGGGCATGGTGGCGCGGCCGTGCTGGGCTGACTGGGGAGGCGCTTACCGCCTATGACTGCGCCTCAATGGTGGATCACTGGCGCGCAGGTCCGGGCGCGGCCGTTGTCGCATGCTGGCGTGAATCTCATATGGTGAAATTTCACGATGCGGAATCACACGAAAATCCCGCCCGAGCCTATCAACGAGAGTTCCTGAACGCCATGGAGAAAGCGCCCCTGCCTTTGACGATGGAGGTCGACTTGTTCGACCCGAGACGCTACTGCAAGGACTGACCCCCAGGGGTAGGGAGGGTCGCCCGTTCCAATTTCAATCCGGCCCGGCCGCTGGCCGCCGACACCCCGGGGGTGGAGGGGGTCGCCCGTTCGATTCTCAGTTGCGGCGCTTGACCTGACTCGCGGTGAGCACCGGGCGCCGGGCCGGAAGGCTGACCACCTTGGCCGCAGGCTGACCGCAGGCAGCCGCAGGAGGCGCGCTCGCCACCACGGCCGGTGCGCTGGGTGCCGCGGCCGTCGAAACGCTGCCCTGGCCCGGTTCTGCGGCCTCGGTGAGCAATCCACTCGACCGCAGTTCCTCCTTGACCTGGCTCACCCGGCGCTCGCTCATCTGAAGCTGGCCGGCGATCTCGCGCAGCGAGTAGCCCTTCTCGATCATCCGCGCGATGTGACGCTTGCGTAGCTCGGTCTCGTAGTTGTGCAGCCGCGGGACGTTGAGATGCTTTTTCGGCCACTCCTTGCTCATCGCCTTGGCAGCCGACAGTCCGATGATCCTGGGCAGCAGTTGGCCCTCTTCCGCTATCGCTGGCACGTACAGGTTGGCGATGCCGTCACCGAACCAGGCGACCAGCTTGAGGGTGGCCGAGAACCCGATCACGGCGGCGATGTCGTCAAGAACTGTGTTCATGTTAGTAGTTACTTTGTAAAATCTTGCAGAAAGCTAATCGGCTCGGTCTGTTCACACGTTCATACGTTCATACCTGATGTGTAAGAGTCCCACGGGAACTACGCGGGCCTCCTTGCGGCCTCCTGCGCTAGCTCTAGCTGACTACCCCCTATTTTCTGGTGATCTATTCTGGGAAAAAGGTATGAACAGTATGAACAGTGTGAACATCAGAAGGGGAGGTCTGTTCCTACCTGAGCAATTCCAGGTGTGAACGAGGTGTGAACATAGGCGGAAATCAGCTTGTCGCCCTCCCTCAACCGCTTTTTTTCGTACCCCATTTTCTTCAGGACGCTCCCGGCACGCATTTCATCACCCCTCGTCGTCCGCCCAGCAGGCAGTCCAAGGGCCTCGAACAGCACCATGCCTGTCGTGAGGTATGAACAACTTGCGGCCTTGGTTCCATGCTCAGGATCGGCTTGACGCAGCCAGCTATCCACTTTTTGCTCCCACGGATCGTCTACTTCATGTTCGCTATGCACGTCCCGCGCCAGCCTCTCGGCCTCGGCCCACTGGACGCCACCAGCGGCGAACAAATCCCTTGCCTCGGCCCACAGCAGCAGGACGTCGCGTTTCAGGGCGGCCAGGTCGGTCTTGCCCACGCGGATCGGCAACCAGCGGCGATTGCCCGTGTCGTCGATCAGGAACTTCTCGTTGTTGGTCGTCCCGATGAACAGCAGGCGACGGGGGAAGGTCGATCCGAACTCCTTGAACTTGGGAATCCAGTTCTCGTTGCGACGGGTGATGAACGCCTTCAGCGCGTCGACCTCCTTCTTTCGCATACCGGTGAGCTCACCGAACTCGCCCACGAGGCGGCCCCGCATCTTGCGCGCCAGGTCATCCTCTTTTTCGTGGAAGCCAATTTCCACATAGAAATCCAGGGAGGGGCTGATCGCCATCACCGCGGAGGACTTGCCCGAGCCTTGCTCACCGATGAACACCGGGGTCATGTCCGCCTGGCACCCTGGGCTCATCACACGACCTGCCAGCGCGGTCCACATGTACAGACTCAAGGCTCGCGCGTACGGCGTGTCTTCACACCCCATGTACTTCGACATGAAGGTCTCCACACGACTTTCAGAATCAGCGGCTCGCGCCGGCAAGCTGTTGATCCACAGGATCGCCGAGTCGAACCCGGTCTCCTGCGCCACAAGCTCGACGGCGTCGCGCATCATCTCCTTCCCGATGGGCTCGAAGCCGTTCTTGCCCAGGTACTCGCGCATGCGGGTGTAGTCGGCATCCCTGAAGCCACGCCAGGCCACACCGCCGTTGGTGGAGATCATGATCTCGTCGCGGAAGCGGTCATGGCTGATCGACCAGCCGCACACGTCCGGGCGCCGCAAGGCCATCAGCAGGTTGCCGATGGTGGAGAGGATGACTCCTGTCTTGCGCTCGCGCTCGAAGGGAGGGAGGTCGCGGCCGTCGACGCCGGCACCGATGCCAAGCTCGGCGAGTTCCTTGGCTACCTCCGTGGCACCCTCCAGCGCGCCGCCGACCGGTGACGCCTCGACCACGTCGCCGAAGCCCTCGGGCGATGCGGAGGACCAGCGGCCGGTGGCCTGGGCGCGCGAGTAGAGAGTGCCGCGGGTGATGGCGTTGCCGCGCTTGTCGGCGGGCTTGACGTAGGCCCAGACGCGATCCTCGAAGAACTTCTCGTCGAAGACTGGGTTCTGCTCGGACCATTCGGCGAACAGAGCCTGGCCCTCGTCGCTGCCGCCCGTGGCCTCGTGGACCGCGCAGCACAGGGTGAACCACTCTTCGTAGTCGGGCGAGCCCGTGCCGCCATCGTTCTTGATCGCGAACAGCGCCTCGCGCACCTTGTCCAGCGACTCGACGGCCGTTGGCAGATCGCTGAGCGAGCGCAGAGGCCGGTCCATCTCGATCACCGGCTGGCTCATCGGCCAGTGCATGCCCACTATGGCGTCACGACCCAGCGGGATGCCCAGGTCAAGGTCCAGCGGCTCGCTCGGGCCGGCCAGGGGGAGGATGAACTGGGAGCCGTTCTCGCCCACCAGAATCTCGTTCTGCTTGGGGAACACCTCGACCTGGCCCTTGGCGACCCCGCCAGCGCCGTTCGCGAAGCCGGCGACGGCCATGGCAGCGAAGATGGTCTCTCGCACGCTGTAGGCGTCCTGCGGTAGCTCCCACAGCACCAGCAGATGGATGCCGCGGCCGCCGCTGGATCGGAACGCCACCACTTCGAGGCCCCAGAGCATGAGCGCGTCGCGCAGCACCACGGCCGCGGCCAGCATCTCGGCCCATGGGGTCTCGCCCTTGTGGCTGTCCAGGTCCAGCACGGCGAGCATCGTGACGCTCTCGCCCTCCTTGATCGGGCAGGCGCCACGCGGCGGGCCACCGTTGACGTGACGCTCCATGTTCTCGACGGTCAGGGGCTGCTTGGTCCAGCGGCTCCCGTCCTCGAACTTGATCGCTGAGATGTCCTTGCGGACCCGGTCGAGGACGGGCTGCAGGGCGCGGACGAGGGTTTTCTTATCGTGGGGTGTCACAGAGTGCCGCGAGAGGATGGAATGAACCAGAGCTTGCGAAGGGCGACACGGCCAGCGGCACGGTCAAGCTCTCGGATGTCGGAGAAGATTTGGTTGCTCGGGTTGACGATCAAGTCTCGTGCGCGTTCGCGCAGGATGTCGGCATCGCTTACGAGCCCGGGGCCGCCGATGCGTCGCAGGTTCGCGGCTCGCTCGACGCCTAACGTGCCTTCGCTGCGGAAGACCTGGTCATTCTGGTACGCGCAGAGGATCGGTATCGTGTCGCCCTCGCGTGCAGGCTTGATGAACCACAGATCGTGCTCGGTGGGCTCCGCGAAACGCTCACCGTCGATGTGGAAAACGTCACCGGCAGCCCATGGCCGGACTGCGATGACGAAGCGGCCGCGAAGGGGCACGTTGGTGCTGGAGCTTTTGACGTAGGCCAGGCATCCCGGTTCGAGAGCGTTGCTCATGCCTTGCTCCCGTAGACGTCCGGGTTGCGGCTGACGATGAAGCTGCGCGCTTCGTCCATCGCCTTGGCATATGCTGCACGCTCTTCGTCGTTAGCGAACTGCGTCCAGGGAGTGCGCGTGCGGCGGGCATGCTCTGCGCGGTCGTGGGCGATGCCCCGGATTCGGACCATGCGCGCCTCGTAGATGGGTGAGCGTGGCGACTTGCCGGCAGTCACGAGCGCACGGCAGATCGCGACCATGGGGGTGTCGCCTCGCGCAGCGAAGTCCACGTTCATCTCGGCTTCATCGCCGCCCGTCTGCGTGGACCAACCCGGGCTGCCCGGATCGAAGTAGAAGTTGAACCCCGCCACCCACTTCTCCGCACCCACACGATAGGCGTCGCGGTCAGGGTAGCAGACCATGTCGTACTCGGCCTGCAGGCTCATCGCGATCTGGCCGTCGACGCTGGGGTTGTAGTGGATGTACATCTTGCTGAAGCCACCGTCGTACGGCGCCTCGTGGTGATGCACATCGGGATCGAAGGAGCGCTCGAAAGCAGGCTGGCCGTTCGGCCGCAAGACGAGGCCCTGGATGGAGAGGACGTGCGCAACGGCCCCGTCGAGTTGAGGACCTAGCAAATTACACATGACTTTTCGCCTTGAAAGTCCGCCAAAAAGAAACCCGGGTCGCAGGAGTGGCGTGCTCCTGTTCGGGCGGCCACCCTAGCGACCCGGGGAGGGCATTATTGCGCAAGTGCGCAACGCTGTCAGCAAAAACTTACACTCTCGGGGTCCAGCGCTGATCCAGTACGAGCAAACCCCAACCTTGTGGGGGCGGCGGATGTCCGAGCTTCGCGGCCGTGGTGGTGAGCCAGGCCGCAGCGTTGCGCAGGCAGTCGTCGACGTCCTCGCCCTTGAAGAAGAGCGAGCCGCGGAAGTTCGGCACAAGGCCGTTGAACTCGATGGTGCAGCCGATCACACGCCGAACTCTTCTGCAGCCGCGAGCAATCGCTTCTTCACCGCCTCGATCTCGGCCTTGCGCGCCTTCCACACCTTCGTGTCGATCTCGTCGACGATGTGCTGCGTGACCAGTTGATCGAGCACCGAAGGCTCCAGCGCATCAAGCTCCCACGACTCGTTGCCGTGCTCGCGCTGGTAGTCGATGAAGCGGCTGTCGGTAGCCTTGGCGGGGTTCGGTGGCGGCTTGTAGTGCTGGACCTGGTGCATCTGCAGCGCGATCCGCTGGACGTCGACCATGTGGCTGTCGTCTTCGAGGAACAGGGCGATGCGCTCCTGCAGGTCCCGCGTCATGTCCAGGCCCGAGGGGTCGTGGTCGCCCAGGTGCAGGATGAGGCACGATTGTTCGGAGCGGCGAATCGCTGGCAGCAGTTGGTCCTCCACCAGTTCGCGCACCACCGACACGGAGGGGTAGCCCTTTGCGGCCAGCAGGGGCACGTCGTAGAGGTGCGCAGGGCGCTCCAGCACGCCGGCTAGGGCGGCTTTCTCCACGATGATGAACACGCGCGTCTCCTGGCCCTCCCACATGTCCATGTGGAACTGCTGCGCGCTGGCCCGCAGGACCTCGCCGCCGTTGTTCCAGCGATTGCGCACGACGATGTCACGGCCGCGGTCTTCGATGGCGTCCCAGTCCAGCCGACCGGCCAGCCGCGCGTCGTTGATGATCGACGCCACGCGCTTGTAGCTGCGCTCGGTGTTCTCGACCACATCACGCGAGACCAACTGGTAGTAAAGCTGGCGGACGCTGAGCATGTAGCCGGCCGCCTGGTACGTGTCGATCAGTTCGTCCAGGAAGACGACCAGCTTCTCGTTCTCGACGTTGAACTTCTTCTCGATGTAGGCTTGCTTCATCCTCTGTCTCCAAACTCAAAACCAATCCACCCGATACCCCAGCGATGCGGCAAGACGCGACCGGGCAGTTTCCTGATGACGCCAGGCAGGTTGCGGAACACATAGGGCTTCCACCCCATCACTGCTCGGCCACGCAGCAGGAGCTTGATCTGCCACCACGGCGGTGCGGAGAAAGGCCAGATGATGGTCTCGGGGTAGAGGTAGGTGAGCGATCCGTCTTCGCTCAACCGGCACTGCGTGGACTTGCGGCCGATCTTCACGAAGCCGATCCACAGCAGAAAGCGAATCGGAGCGCGGTAGTTCGCACGGAGCCGCAGCAGGCGGTCGTACCACATCTCGACGGTGCTCATGACCGCACTCCAATGATCGTCTTGATCTCAGGCGTACCGACAATTGCGATGCGCAACCGTAGGTGGTCGCGGTCACGATACAGCGCGTTGCCGATCATGTTCACGGCTTCTTCACGCGCCTGCCGGAAAATTTGCTCGGCGGGGCAGTCGCCACCCCACGAGCCATCGACTTTGACGCTCAGGGTGAGTTGGACCTCGGCCGTGCACTGCACGTTCGAGACTTTGGGTTTAGTAGGCATTGGTCGTGTACCTGGTTGGTTGAAGAAGGGGCACAGCGGCCCCGGGGATCACTCAGCGCACGAACACATCGCGCCCAGTTGGGCGACGGTGATGATCGGCGTCTTGTTCTTGGTCTCGACCCGCATCTTGCGGCTCGCGGCCTCGATCAACGCGGCCTTGTCCGCCTTGCACTGCTTGCGCGTGCAGGAGCCGAGGGCGTAGAGGTACGAGACATCGGTCTCGCAGTCCTTGCCGAACTGCTCACGCTGCTCGGGCGTCAGCATTCGCAGCAGAGCGAGCAGAGGGGTTTTTGGTTCGTTGGTTCGCATAGTGGCCGCATGATAAGAGTTTTTGCGCTACTGCGCAATACCTAGCAGATCGCGGTTGTGCTCATACACCGCCTGCGAGTAGCCCATTGGTGTGGCGCTGCGCAGATTGGCACGCTCCGCGCTCGGCGGCATTTTGTGGATGCGGTCGTCCGGCGCGCCGAGCAACAGGTCCTCGAACCGCGGCGGCATAGTGAACCCCCCCCCGACCCAAAGACACGTTGTCTTGGTGTAGTTGTCATTGGGCTCGTGCCCTGTGTAGTACCAAGGGTGGAAGATGTGATCCGGCTTGCGCCAGTACGTGCTAATGGTCGAGACCGGGTTCTCGATCTGGTACGGAGTGCCGTCCGTATCTGCATAGCGTTCGCAGGCTTCGGCGGCTGTGGCGAAAAGATCGACAGAGAGTGCGAGCTTGCGCAACCCTTTGCCTTTGAACCATCGGGCTCCGCTCACGGCCAAGTGATCGCATGGCGGGAAAGCGGACATGAACTCCACACGATCAAAAGCCGGCAGACCGGCAGGCAAGGAAAATCCGTTGCGAATGTCGGCTCCGAGTTTGAAGAGCTTGCCGTCAGTCGTTGAAAGACCGGGCGGGTGTTGGATGTCGACGATGAGCGCGATGCGGCCGTTGTCCAGCCACGGCTTCATCATCGCGCCAGTCAGATCGTAGAGAGAAATGCAAAGGGAATTCATCCCTCCGATGGTAAGAGTTTTTGCGCTACTGCGCAATAGCTGGCTGTCGAGTCACGGCAAGACCATATCGGTGGAGCATGCGCATGGCGCTCGCGCAACCCTGTGCGGTCATGACCTTTGCGTTATAGCGGTCCCCCATCTGGGGTTCGCCATAGGTGCCTTTATCCCAGAAGTGGTAATACCGCCCGACCTCGTCGACCAACACCCACTTCATGACGTCGCCATCTCCCACCACCCGTCCGGCAGTGTGCAGTTCGAGCCGGCCAGCAGGAACATCGGCGCGATCTGCTCGTCGTCATAGCCAGCCAGGCCGCACCCGATCCGCGTGACGAAGAACTCCAACTCGGGGTGGTCTATGGCGTAGGCCAGGAAGGTGTAGACGCTGGCCTGGATGTCGAAGAGCGACCGCGGCACGAGCTTGGCGTCCTTGGTCGGGATCGCATAAGCGCGCCCCGTGCGACCCTCTCCCTTGCCGTGCTCGGCCGCGTACATCGAGTGGGCATACTTCGCGGCGCCCGCACCGTGGCGGCCGGCCAGGTTGCTGCCGAACACGAAGATCGTGTTGCTCGCCCACAGGGCCTTGCCGTCGACGGTCATTCCAAACTCCTTCTGTGCGATGGCGGACCCCAAGCATGCGGCCTTGCAGGGGATGCCGCAGTAGAGGCACGGTTTCATGCGACTATCAGGTCTCGCCTGACCCAGACATGATGCTTCTCGCCATTGATCTGGCAGCGGACGGAGACGTAGTTCTTATCGACTCCGATCACCACACCATTGACCTGTCGATAGACAGGCTTGGCGTGCTGCTTGTCCCAACGCATCAGGGCGCAGAACCTGATGGTTGCGCCGGCAAATAGGTGGATTGCGGCCATCATGGATACCACGTCGCCATGAAAATCATCGGCTCGGCCGTGGCCTCGATCTCGACGCGGCCAAACCGCGTGTCGGCACCGGCCACCCACAGCTTGTTCTCGACGAACTTGCGCATGTCTTCCCGCTGATCGAAGCGCTGCACGTCGGCCCACTCGATCTTCACGACCACCGGGTCTCGTCTTACGGCCGTGGGGATGAACTCCCGGACCTGCGAGTCGATGCCTGTGACCTCGCGGTACTCGACAGTCACTTCTTCACCTTCGCGCCCTGCAGCGCCGCGGCCATGAAGCCTGCCTGGAAGCCCCACCACGACGTGTTGAGGTCGCTGAAGTAGTAGTGCTCGGGCTTGTCGGGGTTGCGCTGGCAGAACTGTTCCTTGCTCATCGGCTCGCCGGCATAAGTGCCGGGCTCCAGGCCCTGCCAGCGCTCGCAGTAGTGGGCGTACGCCACGTCCTCGAACGTGTCGCGCTTGGCCTGCTGCTCTTCGGGCTTCTGCATGGCGTGGATCAGGAGAGCTTCCGCAGCAGCGGCCGCGGTGAGGGAAGGTCGGATGTTCATTTTGGTCCTTTGATACCGTTCTTGATTTGTCTGACGAAGTCCGGGCTCAGCCCGTACAGCTTGGCGACCTCAGCGGTCGGTCGTGGATCGCGGCGGATGCGCATGTCGCGCTGCCAGCGAGCCACACGATTCTCCACGGCTTTGAAGTAGTCCGCCAGCCCGCCGCGGATCATTTTTCGTGTGATTAACGGCGAGTGGACCTCGTACGTGGTGAACCGGTGGCCGTTGGCACACTCACGGCGCCGCAGGACCATCCAGACGGGCGCCTTGCGCGTCTCCAGCACCTCGGACCACTCACCGCACTTGGCGCATTTCATCGCAGCAGGCCACCGAAGATCGGATTGACCCGTCGCGCAGCCTTGGCCCGCTCGCGGCGTTTGCGTTCGGCCGATGTCGAACACGGCGGGTGGGGCGCGTCTTCGCCAGCACCGAGAGACAGCATGGGTGTAGCGCGGCCGTTGCTGCCGATCTGCCGGCGCCACGAAGAGATGTGCAGTGCCCTGCCGATGCGCAATTCGCGAACGGCGTGCTGCACGGTGCTGAGCGAGATGCCCAGCGACACGGCCATCTGGGTCTGCGCCATCGACGTGTGCGAACTCAAGATGTCGAGCACCAGCAGCATGTTGCGGATACGGCAGTGGCGGTTCATTCGACGCTCCGTGCTACGGCAGCTTCCAGGCTATCGGAGTCCTTGATGGTGCTTTCCCCGAACGGCGTGATCCGCACCGTGCCGTAGCCCGATTCGGTGTGGGTGTTGATCGTGATGAGGCCAGCGTCGCGCAGTTTTTGGCAGTAACCGGCGCCCGAGCGTGTAGCCATCTGCGACCAGAAACCCGTGTTGCCCTTGCGGCGGTACTCGCTGGTCAGCACCGCCTCGGCCACGGCGCCGACGTAGCAGTCCGGGTGCTTCTGAATGAAGCGCAGAGCCTCCAGCCGCTTGGCCGTGAGGTTGAACAGGGGCTTGAGCTTGGCGGTCAAAACGGTGTGTCCTTCCATGGGTCACGGCCGGTGATCGCGATGTACAACTCCTGCAGCTTGGCGCGGTGCTCGATCAACGCCATGCGCATGGAGCGATGTTGCTGCAGTCGCAGTTCATCCGGCATGCGGTGTTGCGAGCGCTGCTCGTCGTTGTTTCTGTCGACCCGCAGGATCAACCCATCGCACTCGTTCACGGCAGCCGCCAAAGCGTCGACGCTGGCTTGGGTGATGTGGATCACTCGACGTTCCTTGCGACGACCGCGTCAAGGCTGTCGTCCTTTGGCGGCTTGGGTTTTATCAGGCACTGTTCGAGCGTCTTGTAGCAGAAGATGCAGTGACCTTCACCCCACTTGGGTCCGCTCCAACGGTGGCGTTCGCCGACCGACTTCCCTGTCTTGGGGCTGCGGCCGCCGCAGTAGCAGACGTACGGCTTCGTGCTCATCGACGCCTCGCGATCTTCAGCTTGGTCGTGACCTGGATCGCACCGCTCTTGTAGTGCTGCGAGGCGGTGATCTCGCGGTTCGAGCCCACACGAACGAGCAGGCCATCGGCGGGCAGCGGAGGGATGACCGGGTCGTCCGAAGAGCCAGGTGCTACCACCTTCACGCCGTTGGTGGGGTGCGAGGCGCATGGCCGCCACTTGTGACCGCACTCAGCGCAGAGGTGGGTTTTGTGAGGCGGATTGTCCCACGACTCTTCGCATGCGCCCGGTGCGCAGGCAGTCGCACGAGGGCACGCATCGTGGACGCAACGGTCACTGGGCTTGTCGATGTGCTGCAGGCCGCAGGAGGGGCAGTGCAGCACCATGTTGATGGGCCGTTCGAGCATCGCTCTCAGACGACCGTTATCTTGCTCGTGGAGCCTCAGTTCGCGATAGGTTTCATCGGAGATTCGGATGTCGGGTTTGGTCACGATGGTTCCTTGTCGAGATCGAAGATGTGGAACACCAGGTCGCCGCCGTGCAGGAAGATCGTGTCCACATGGTTTTCTGCAGTAGCGTGCTTGCTCGCGGTATGGCCCGTGCCAATCATCGCGATACGACGGGGTTGGGTGACGGTCTCGTCCGTGTCGACGAGCACCCACACATGTGGGACGCTTCTCTGAACGCCGGCATAGAGGACCTTGGCACCGAGGGGCAGGTCCAGTACGGTGAGGTCTGATGCCTGCAACGGGTATTTGTGGATGGTCTTCAAAATAGCTCTCCTTGTTCGGCCCACATGTCGGGCCAGTGGTTGTTGGACTTGCGGATGTTGTCCGCCAGCGGAATGATCTGCAGGTTGTTCTCGACATGCAGGCCGCAGACGTACTTGTGGATGAGCGGGACGATGTGGTCTACGCTGTGCTGAATCCCCGTTGTGGCCGTGATCTCTCGCGACCTGTTCCAGAACCCTCGCAGCGCCGCACGATTCGCCCACGACGGCCGCGCTCGGCGGTATTTGATCCAGACCTCGGCGCCGCCCGACATCCGCAGCCGCGGGTTGACGCGCAGCTTCACGATGGGCGCGAAGAGCGGGCCGCAGCAGAAGCCGTCGAGGACGAAGGCGACCTGGTTCACCGATACATCCGTTCGTATCGCACACGATCTCGCAGACGACAGTAAGACCACGGCAGCAAGCTGAGTTTCACAGAAGCCCATCCGATCTGCACTCGCAAAAAGGCAGGGTGGCTGTGCCATATCCAGTTCATACCGAACAGGCGAACCATCTTCACTTGCGGCACTCCACCGCGGCAGGCGGGTTGTTGATGGCCGTGACGTGCCCGATGAGCAGCACGCAGACGGAGAACACTGCGATCTCGATGATGGTCTTCACGGCCGCACCCCGCAGATGTGTTTGCCGTTCGGGTCGAGCCGCGGCGAGAGGCCGCCGAACCACGCGCCCAGGTACTGGCAGCCGGTCTTGTGATCGGTGTAGAGGTGCATGCCGCTGCGCGCGGTAGCAGAGTCCGTGTCGTCGCGGTCGGGCACTGCCGACTGCAACAGATACAGGCCACCACCCAGCAACGCGATGGCGACGGCCAGATTGAGAATCAGGCGGATCATGGCTTGCCTTCGTTGTGGTACTCGCGGTGCGGCACCACGGTGCCATCCGGCAGGCGGAAGCCCCAGGTCGAGCGCCAGTCCCACATGATGAAGACGGTCCACACGCCGCCCGGCGAGACCTCACCAACGTGGTGGAACTCGTCGTGCAAGAGGACCTGCGTGTCGCCAGGGCCTCGCCACCACTCGCCGTCATCCCGGTGCTCTTTGTAGAAGCCCTTGCCGATGATCGTGCGGAAGCTGCCCGGGTGGTTGTGGGGGTCGCGAGCGTTGTCCGCGCGCAGGATGTGGTGCATACGGATCGAGACAGGACACCACGGGTACTTCGCGGTCTTGACTTCGCGAATCTCGGTGATCGTCTCGTCGTGGACGACGGTCGTGCCCACGGTCTCGTAGGTGGTGTTGATCGGGTTGAAGAGCCACCAGCGGTGCATGTAGCCTTCGAGGTCCCAGTAGGGCGTCTTCTCGGCGCGCCGGTATAGGGCCTGGAACACGCTATCGCGCGAGACGATCCAGGCCACCAACGGCCAGAACCCGACGAACAGGACAGCCCCGAGGGCCGCGAAGAGGATGATGTAGTTCATGGTCAGAAGGGGCAAAGTTGAACGGGTTTTCCGGGGGTCTCCAGCACGGTCTCCAGGATCATGTCGAGGACTTCTTCGTCCGTGGCGCCGAAGCGCATCGCGAGGTGTATGTGGCCGAACGGGTGATGCTTGCAGCACCTCGTGCCGGGCCGATGCTTGGTTAGTCCGCCCTCGAACGCCGGCCCGCCGCAGTCGCACCAGGTGTGCCCCGTCGCCTTGATGTGCGCCACCATGGAGGTGAACGTCGCACGTCGGCTGCGGCAGGCGGGGCACCGAAGCGTCACGACAGCGCTGCGTGGATGGCGGCCCAGATCAGGATCGCGAGCATGATGACCAGCACCAGCGCGATACCGCCCCACAGCGGGGCCGTGACCCACCACCAGGACCAGCCGATCACCCCGGTGAGCTTGAGCACCAGGAAGACGATGAACAGGAGGGCGCCGAGCCCGATACCTTGGGTTTGCATGATGTGTGTCCTTGGCTCAGCGACCTGCCAGCGCGTCGCGAGTCGACTTGCACTGGTAGTTCATCCCGTTTTCGATGGCCTGCTTGTACAGGGGATAGAGGCACCAGGTCTCCAGGCGCATGACCGAGAGACCGTCGAAGCGACGCACCTTGACGCCCTCCACTTCGATCTCGACCTCCTTGAGCATCCCGAGGTTCTGGCCCAGGATGTTGAGCATGCAGCCCGGCAGTTCGGTCGCGGTGGTCTTGCCGCCGTTTGCCACCACGATGGACGCAGACCAGCCATCCACGGCCGGGCAGCCGGTGTTGGTGCCGGGCGACGTGCTGCCGATGTTGGTTGGCGCGCTGGCGGCCTGGTTGGTGTGGATGTTCTGGTCCAGCGTGGTCCAGGGAAGCTGGTTGCTGTTCGAGGTGATCGAGACGGCACCCGGGGCGATCACGGCGCTGCCGGTGCCAGTTGCGGACTGCTGTGCAGCGGCCGCGTTCTGCGCCCAGGTCAAACCAGGGAGCATGAAGAGCCACGCGGTGAGCGCGGCGAAGAGGACTTTGGTCATGGGAGTCTTTCGTGTGGTGGGGAGAAAAAGGGCGACCAGATGGCCGCCCTTCCTACTCAGTTGAGGTCGCTCAGTGCGCCGGGTCCCAGAAGGAACCGGTCACGACCGCATTGCCGTTGGCGAAGCCGCCACGCACCGCGGCCGACTGGCCGGCAGGCGTACCACCCTCGAACGTCACGCCGCCCGCACCGGCATCGGCCGTGGCGTACTTCGTGTCGGTCACAGCGCCGACGATCTGCGTACCGTTGGGGATACCCACCGAGCCCACATAGCCGCTGGCAGCGAAGCCGCCCGTGGCCGCACCACCGAAGTAGCCATCGGTCGACGGACCCGCGATCACAGCGCCACCCGACACGCTACTGGCCTGGCCATTCAGGTTCAGCGTCTGGTGCGAGTTCTCGAACGAGGTCCAGCCCGAGGCGCCCGCTACGGCCCCGCCGATGCTGAGCGCCGAGCCGGTGGCGCCCGCGCCGTTGCTCACGTTGTACGCCTGGCCGGTCGAGGTCGTGGCGGTGTTGGCCGCCAGCGCTTGTTGCTGGCCGCTGTAGCCCGGCAGGCCCGCCGACGAGACCGCGAGGTTCGACGATGCCGACTCGGCGCCCTTGGCCGACGAGTAGCTGGAGCCGTTGCCGACCGCGGCCGCGTTGGCGTTCACCACGTTGCCGACAGCACCTTCATTCACACCGTAATAGCTCTGGGCGCTCACGGCGCACGCTGCCAGCATCAGTGCCGCAGCGACCATGCCGCGGAAGCGGCCGGAATGGAGAGAGTTCTTCATGAAGAGTCCTTGAGAGTTGAAAACACACTGCGGAATGCAGTAAGGGAAGTATCGGAGTTTTTGTGCAGTTGCGCAATAACTTTTTGAGGGCCTGAAGATTTACTTTTCTTGGGTGGGGGTGTCTCCTAGGTTGGTTTCGGATTTCTGAATTGCTACGCGCCTGTCGTCATCTTTCTTTGCCATGGCATACGCCTTGTCGAGTGTGCTGGCGCTGTACTGCACGGGACCGACAGGCGGGAACACGACCCAGCGGCCGGGCGCCCAGAGGTGCGCGTAGCGGCGCAGCGCGACACCAGCATTCATACGGTCCTTCTGTTCTGGTGTCAGCTTGTCGTGGTCCATACCTGCCACGCGCCACAGTTCCTCATGGTCGATGCGGTCGGCAAGGTCCAGCAATTTCTTTTGCTTCTCGCTCGGTGTCTCTGCACCGGACTGCGTGACCGCAGCGTCCTCCCGTGGCGTGATCCAGAGATCAATGGGGATCACAGAGGCCATCTCTTTCACCAGGTCCACGCCCATCCAACGGCCGGTCTTCATGTCGCAAACACGAGGGCCAAAGGTGACTCCATCCTTGTAAACAAAACGTTCGCTCATGTCAGTCCTTCTTGTTGGCACGGCTCTTTGCCATGCGTTCTGCGGCCGAGAGAGCCGGGGGGCGTTTCGCGTCAGGCTTGTCGCCCCACGCAAACAAAGGGTAGTGGGTCCCGAAGTCGCCATCGCGGCTCCAGTCACCGACGTGGACGATCTTGAGCCCACGCAGATTGCGGATGTGGTGTGAGACCACACCGTGTTTGAGACCCGTGATGGCTTCCAACTCCGCGTAGCTGTGCGCGCGCAGGTTGAGCGCCTTCTGGATCAACAGGCGTTTTTCTTCGGTGAGGCGATGGCGGATCATCGACGCGCCAACGTAGCCACGGCGATGTGGATCGGCACGTTCTGCGCCGCCATCAACGACGCTGCGAAGAACACACCGCGGCGGCGCGCGAGAGTGCGGTACTTGGACGAGAACCACTCGCCGATCATGGCTGCATTCATGACGTTTTCTCCAACAGTTTCTTCAGGTCGTGGGCGCCGCACTTCAGCACCACCTTGCACTCGATGGTCAGTTCGTCGGTCAGGATTTGAGCGAGGGCCTGCGTTACGGCCGTGAAGTCCTCGATTTCGGGCTCGCGCTTCTTCACCAGGTTGTGTGCTGCCTGCAGAAGCTCGCGGCGGGCCACAGTCGCTCGGCTCACGACTTGGCTCCTTGTTCACCCTCGTACACGCCGTGCTGCATGCACGACACGCAACTGACCCCGGTGCCGGCCGGCAGCGAGTCGATGAGTGCTTTGCGAACGGCTTCAGGGTCGATGTGAAGACGGCCGCCGTTGGTGTAGACCACGACGCTCATGGATACGATGTTCGGGACCATGAGCAGCGGGTGTTGGGTGGTCAGCTTGCTCACAGCACACCGCCCTTCGGGTGCTTCAAGGGCAGCGGGACCTCGTTGGCGACGGCCACACGATAGTGGGCCATGCGCTTGTGCAGGTCGAGCGACGTGCCGCCACCCTTGTACTTGAAACGCTTGTTGGCGAGGCCGCCAGTCGACGGCATGGTGAGACGAGGTGCGTGAGTCAATGGCTTTTCCTTTCGGGTGGAGGGAGAACTTTGGTGAGGGACAACATCGGCGTGCATCGCTTGGCACCATCCATGGTGTGGACTACAGCATCTACCGGCGAGGCGTCCCGGTTGATCGACAGAAGCCGACCGCGTATTTCGTAGGGTCGGAACACCCACACTTTATTGCGCACATCCCAGCAACGCCGGGTGATGTCGAAGCGGACGATGTCACCGCGCTCGAAGGTCATGATGCGCTCCCGGTGGCCTTGGCGATGGCGGAGAGGCGTGCAGCGTCGTATCGAGCGATGGCGCTCCACATGGCGCTTTCCGCCGCCTCAAGCTCCTTGGATTCCGTCGTGCGGCCATCAACGCGAGGACGCCAGCCGCTGGGCTTTTCGGCCAACATGAGCGCTGGCGCAAGTCTTCCGTCGAAGGAGCGGAGCGCGACCAGAAAGACAAGCCCTGCAGCCTCATCGAAGTACGACTCGCTATAGACATTGCGACCTTGAATCGGATACACGGTCTTCGGCACCGGCGTGTGCTGCGCGCTCACGATGCAGCCCTCACCAATCCGAACGACAGGCGCCATGCGTGGGCCGGCTTGCAGCCGAGCGTTCGGCGCAAGAAGAGGTAGACGCGGACTTGGCGGCTCACGATTGCACCTCGTCGATGCCAGCGGCGCGTGCTTGGTCTATCAGGTCTTCCCACGAGAAGGAAAAAGTCAGGCCGGTTGTGCAGTTCTTGACCAGCGGCGAGCCCGACATAGAGGTGGTCAGTTCGTACTTGGTCTTGCCCAGGGTGGCGGTGCCCACGGACTGGCGCAGAATCATGGCGTTCTTGCCGATGATCTGGCCGTGAGGGTTTGGTGTGGCGACGGCAGCCGCGCACTCCAACACCTTGGCGATGTTCGAGGGCTTGAGTTTCGAGTGGGTCATCAGGTTGCTCCAGAGGTCGTGTTGTTGCGGTGCCTGCATCTTAAACCTATCAATCGCAACAATGCAAGAATTATTTTTGCGCAGTTGCACAACGTGTGGAAGTTGCGCTACCATCGCGGCTCCCTCAACCACCACACGGAATTTCTGTATGACCATTGAAGAACTCTTGCTCGGCATCAAGACGGCGCTGGAAGCCAATACCGCAGCACTGAAAGCGAATGCCGGCGCCGCGCTGGTCTCCACGCCGGCAGCCGATACCGCCGACAAGGTGAAGAAGGTCACGTACTTCAACATCGTCGACAAGAAGCAGGTCGTCAAGGTCGAAGCTGGTGGCGACCGCCCCATCGGCGGCCTCGAAGTTACGGCGGCCGAGGCCAAGAAGCTCGACGAGAAGTACAAGGCGGACGTTGCAAAAAACTCCACTCAAACTGGAGCCCAGGCAGGAGCCGGCGCAGCGACCTCTTCGACCTCTACGGCTGGCCAATCCGGCTCCCCATCGAACGACGGCCCCTCGTTCCAGGTGGTGACTGAAGCCATCACGGCGCTCGCCAAGAAGCCGGCAGCAGAAGGTGGCGGCCGCGACAAGGTCGTGGCGCTGCTCAAGCAGTGGGGCGTCGAGCGCTTCCCCGATGCGCAGGGCAAGAAGTCCAACGCGGACCTCATCGCCGACATCACCAAGGCAGGTCAACCCGAAGCGGCTGAGACGCCGCCCGAGGATGACATGTCGGCACTGGGCCTCTAAGCCATCATGGCGAAGCCCTGGAAGCTCCAAGCCCGCCAGTCGGGCAAGGACAAGCTCTGGTACGTCAATCTCTCGGGTGGCAACGGCGAGACGATCATGCGTAGCAAGGGCTTTCGCTCGGAGGGTGACGCCTCCGAACT
This sequence comes from Nothomitra cinnamomea, assembly GCA_022345685.2. Taxonomy (NCBI): domain Eukaryota; kingdom Fungi; phylum Ascomycota; class Geoglossomycetes; genus Nothomitra; species Nothomitra cinnamomea. The sequence goes on along the minus strand of JAJDMX020000478.1, from coordinate 3,206 downwards.
GGCGGACAGCATCCAGCGCGCGGAGATCGCGGTGCTGCCCGAGACCGAAGCCGTCAACGTGTGGCACCTCGCCCCGCATCAGTCGCCCAAGGACGACCTCTGGTACAACCGGTTGGTCCGCCAGGACGGCGCGATCATGATGTGGAGCGAGGGCTACGCCCGGGTTGACTCGGCGCAGCGCGCATGCGAAAAGACGCGCGACGCGATGGTCGTCACCTTGGAACCGCAGGCGGCCGCGGCTCCTAAGAAGACCAAAAGCGCGTGACCAGCGGGGGCTTCGGCCCTCGCTTTTGTTGCACAATCAGCACCCCAACAACCCACGCAGTCTCCTATGGGCTACCACGCCAAGCTCTCCCCGTCGTCCGCGCACCGCTGGACCTCCTGCACCGCCTCCATCAACCAGCAGGAAGGCATCCCCAACCAGAACTCCGAGGCGTCCATGAACGGGACGTGCGGCCACCAGATGGGTGCCGAATGCCTCGAAGACTCCACGCTCGATCCGCAGGATTACCTCGGCCGCGTGATGATGTTCTGGTCGCACAACGACGCGAAGACCAACGGCGAAGACTGGCGTGAAGCATTCATGGCCGAGAGCGAAGATGACCTCGGCCTGCCCGTCATCGACTACATCCCTCCGATCCAGGAGTACGTGATGGACGTCGAGGGTATCGGCGACGATCTGCCCTTCCGAGACAGCGGCGAGTTCACCGGCATCGTGACCGTGGACCAGGACTTGGTCGACGCGGTCGTTAGCTACGTGGACTTCGTACAGCAGCGCGCTACGCTGCTCGGCGCCGAGATGCACGTCGAGAAGCGCGTGCCCATCGGCCACTTCACAGGCGAGGGCAGCTACTGGCTGCTCGACGGCGAGAAGATTTTCGAGCCGCAGGGTTCGGAGCGCGCTGCTGAGATCGACGCGCTCGGCGGTGTGTGGGTCGACTCGGCGACCGGCACCAGCGATGCGATCCTGCTCTACGGTGACACCATCGAGTCGGTCGACGCCAAGTTCGGTCGCCACAAGGTGCATGCCTACGACACCATTGAGCCAGCGCGCGGTGACAATCCGCCCGTGCAGCGCATGAACTTGCAGTTGGCCTGCTACGTGCTGGGCTCGCTGGAGAAGTACGGTGTGGGCCGCGACATCAAGCGCTGCAAGGCCACCATCGTGCAGCCGTTCTTGAACCACGTCAGCGAGTACGAGTGCAGCATCGAAGAACTGCTCGACCTGCGCGACAACTTCCTGGCCGTGAAAGCTGAAGAGACCCGCACCAATCCGGTCTACCACCCGAGCTACGACAACTGCCACTTCTGCAAGGCTCGCAACCCGGACGATCCAGAGAAGCGGTGCAAGGCGCGCGACGAGGCCGTGATCCACCTGGTGCTGGATGGCTTCGGCGATGCGGGCGAGCCCATCGTCAAGCCAGCCCCGCCCGCCGAGCAACTAGGCGCGCTCTACGGCGCCCTGGACTTCGTGCGGTCCTGGTGTGACGACATCGCCAAGCGGGTCTACAACGAACTCAACGCAGGTCGCCCAGTGGTGCGGCCGGACGGGCTCAGCTACGTGCTGGTGCAGGGCCGCAAGGGCGACCGTAAGTGGGACGACCCTGAGGCCGTTGAAAAGCTGCTCAAGCACATGCGGCTGCGTGTCGACGAGATGTACACCATGAAGGTGATCGGCCCGGCCGCGGCCGAGAAAATGGCGCACGTCCCCAAGCGCAAGAAAGCCGAGGCGCCCCCGCCGCGGCTCAATAAATTGCAGTGGCAGAAACTCTCCGACCGCATCACGCAGGCCGAAGGTGGGTTCTCTGTCGCTCTCGAAACAGACTCGCGGCCCGCCCTGCCAATGTCGGCAGAAGGCTTCGAGGATGTACCGGACGCAGCCGATGACTGCTCCGATCTTCTCAACTAGGAAATTGCGACATGGAAATCTTCGTCAACGACGTGCGACTCTCGTACCCGGACCTGCGTACTCGTGGCCTGCCCCCGAAGGACAAGCCCACCGAGCCCGGCAAGTACGGCTGCCAAGGCATCTTCGCCAAGGAAAGCCCCGCCCACATCGCCTTGCGCGCCGCGGTGATCGCGGTCGCGAAAGAGAAGTGGCCGGACAACTGGGCCAACATCATCAAGTCGTTGCCCAACGACAAGAAGTGCCTGCGCGACGGCAACATGAACCTGGATCAGAAGGGCAACATCCGCCCCGAATATGCAGACATGATGTACGTCAAGGCGAGCAACGCCAACGAAGTGCCGCTGATCGCGGCCAAGGCGAAGAAGGCAGACGGTTCCTGGAACATCCTGCCCCCTTCGTCCGGCAAGCCCTATGGCGGCTGCTACGTCAACCTGAAGATCGACGTCTACGCCAGCACCAAGCACGGCAACGCGATTCACGCGACGCTGCAGGCGGTGCAGTTCAACCGTGACGGTGACGCCTTCGCTGGCGCTCCCGCTACGGCCGATGGCTTCGGCGATGTGGAGGGCGCGGTCGACGAGGACGCACCGACCTCGATGGAAGGCGCGAACAGCGCGGCAACGGTGGGCTCGGACAACTCCGACCTCGGCCTGTAAGGGAAGGGCCTCTGCTTCGGCAGGGGCCTTTTTCTTTGTGCGGACTATTGCGCAGTTGCACAAAAACCCGTAGCATCGAATCTTCTTCCACACGATATTTTCAAGGACACCATTATGGCTTTTCAATTCGAGTTGGGTCAGTCGATCACGGTCGGCGAGAGCGAAGGCGAAGTCCTCGGCCGCACGGAGTACATTCCGGCGCTGGGCGAGAACCAATACTTCGTCGAATACACCCACCCCATGACCAAGCTGCCCACGCGCGACTGGTTCCCCGAGTCGCAGGTCGTCGGCCCCTTGTAGGGTTGTCTCCCGGTGGGTTGAGGGCTTACGCTTTCTTTGCACCCCCACCGTTTCCCTAGGCTTCGGCCTAGGGCTTTTTGGCGAGCATCGACAGTAGTAACCGTGATTGGTCCCTGCGTCCATCCATCACAGCGAGCGCACGCTGCAGTTGGGCCACACCAGAACCCCCACACCCATGCTTGGAGCCTCGGGTGCAGCCGACATCAACGGCGAGGGGAACCGCTTCACGCCGGCTGAGAAGGCCACTGTCGGTGCTCACCAAAATGCGCGAACTACCTCTGAGACCACTTCGTCAGTCTGGAGATGCAGAGATCATCCACATTCGGAAACCGCCACTCAAT
>JAJDMX020000477.1:0-25229 GCA_022345685.2 Nothomitra cinnamomea | reverse complement strand
CAGAGTGAGAAACTTTAAAAGACTCTCCATGATTGACAATAAATTCTCGTATCGCATTTCGTGCATCACCAAGTGACACCAATGGGATGGCAAGTTCAGCTGGAATAATTTGAGTAGAAGACATTTTGCTAATAGGAAATGATGAATAGAAGTGGTAGAGGAAACAGGTAAGATTAACAACATAGATAAATTGAAAAGAGCTGTGTAGAAATACCAATGTCGGATGTGTGGTAATTCGGTAAGAGATGTGTGGTATCCAAGTAAAAACTTTAAGAAATTGTGGTATTGTAGTAAAAATCCGTATATTTTAATATAAAGAGTTATAAAGTTATATACTATAGAAATATTATATTTTTAGCAAGATACATTATAACAAAACTATTAACTTTGTAAAGTAGTCAATCTTAATGCTAGAGACTTTAGATTTTTCATGTACTGTATAGAATAGCTTATTTCAAATTGATTTTAAAAATTTGAAAAATATAGCTTTAAAAATATATATACAACTATAGTATATATTTAATAACTCTGTTAATTTTAGACTACCTTATTCAAAATGGTACACTATATACTATATTAGGTGTCTTATTTAACTCTTCTGACATAACTTTTACTAAGTGCAAGAAAATAGCTATATAAAGTTTTAGTACTATATTTATGAAAAACAGTATAGGAAGTTACACTAGTGACTTAATTAGGTTTACATACTAAATTAATCTTTTCACTACCATTCCCTAATACTATATATATATGATGATCTGACTTTGACAAGGTTTTGTCTTTTGGTTTGTTTTAGGTATTCAGGTATATAGTAAGGTATTCAATAAGTATCATTTATCCTTGTATTCAATTCATTCTTGTCAAGCTATATATGCTATTCTTAATCCTATAGAACTGTAATCTGAGCTAGTAGTAACTGATACCACTTTTATGTCCATAGTGTTATTCTAGTAAAGCTTGGAATATTTGTAACAACATATAAAAATAAATTCAAAAAATTATCTTATTAGAAAGTGGCAAGTATAAACTATTTAAATTCTTTATTTCAAGCTAGTAGCAAGTATGGTTAAAGTGTGGTAATGCTACAACTTATAAGTGTTTCTTTAACTAAATTTTAAGTTAAGCTCTTACTTAACTAAATTAGTAGACCAAAATGCCAATTCTTCATATGCAATTTATATGTTCAAGACAATATCTTATGACAAAGTTATACGTGAAGGAATTCTTGAATTAGTCTTGCTCTATAATCTTATATAAAAAATTTTTATTTGGGGTACCGTTTGGTGTTGATTTAGGGCGATGAAAATTGGTTAATTTTGGGTGCAGGCCTGGAACTTCACTTTGCATAGCTTCCATTCTTAACTTCTTGAAGCTACAGACTCAAACCTTTTACCATCGGTTTAAATATATCCCGTAAAGATTCTATTAGCTCAACTAACTTAGGCGACCGAAATTAACTAAGACGGAGCATTTCTAGTAAGGTAGTCTATATAGAAGAGCTCATAAAGCGCCTCGCTTAATTACTAGTGTAATATTGAAGCGATTAGCTCCAAAATTTCGGAGTTAATTTAAGATATACTAGCTATATTGTGTATTGATTTTCGAAAGTTTTAGACATTAAGAAGGCGTGCTCTGATGGTTTAAAGTGTTGTTATGAGCATTTTCGCTTACTGCGCAACATCCGCGGAGTGCGCAACATCATGGTCCTATACGTTACCGTACAACCCTTTAAGCACATCACGCTAAACGGATCTCTCACACATGGCTTCTTGGTAAAGCTTCAGTCTCAAAACCCGACCTCCATTATCTCCTTGATAAGCCACTTCATCCACCCGCCCGCTATATCCAACCTCGTATAATTGCACTTCCACGCTATGTTGAATTCCTCCACCGGAATAGATTGTATCGGCTCGACCCCACTCAACATCACGGGCTCCGCTAGATTAAGCAGCCATACGGATTGTTCTGCCGTGAAGGCATCGGGGAAGTGGAGAAGACTTCCGTCGGGGTTGGTGAGGTGGCGTCGGTCGACATGTCGCCAAAGTCTAGTGAGCTCCTCTCGCGTGTAGTCGGTGCCCCAGAATTCGTTGAATATGGGGCATACGACTTCGAAGTCTTCTCCATTCATATCGAGTGATATGCGGAGGAACATGGCTGCGGCCTGGTCTAGTGTTTCGGGATAATTTACCATTGTAACTCCGGGTTCGGTATTCGTGGCTTGTATTGATTGACTCTTTGGGGTTGTTTTTCGGGATCGGAACAGAACGATTATATCTAATGAGTAGGGCAGGAGGGGTGATTCATAGTGTTTGGTCACATTCACTTCCCGTATATCTGTTGCGGTGGGTTTGTTCAGAAGATGGGGGGGTGAATTTACAAGATTGTGAGGCGCAAAACTTGCCCCAAGACTGCAATGAATTTTAATCAGCCCCTGTTGCCAAAATTCCCAGACGCAGCACAGTATTCCTCCTAGCTACGCAATCGAAATCCATCAGACAAGCTGCCACTTCTCGTTCCCCTCGTCCTCCATAATCTCTGTCCAGTCTTCGTCCCTACATTCGCCCGCCTCGTCGTTAGAATCCTCGGCCCCTTCTCCACGATATTCAGTCTCTCTAGTGGTACCCCCCACCCCACCCTCCCGCCCAACTTCGGTAGCCGCACCCGTAGGCTTAGCCTGATCCTTCGCTAACTGTCAGCCCCTAGCCAAATCAGGTGCTGTGTACTTCGCCCTCCACCCCTCGTCGAATTCGGTTGCCAGCGCCTCGCTCCAGAACACAATCGCCTTTTCCGCGAGATTCTGCCCCTCTCCCCATACGTCCCATATCGAGGGTGGACTAGGCTTGTTTTTCCCCTCAATGACGCCATTTCCCTTAAGCTTAGCGGAAGCAGCCCAGCAGGAGGTACCGGCGTTCTTTCCAAGCCTGTGGATTTCGGCCCCTAGCAGCTTGAAGGCCTTACAAATCTTAGACATGCCGTGCTTGGCGGCTGGAGATATGGGGGACCGTGGGTTTCTCAGGGAATGGCTACAGAATGTTACAAAGGGTGCTAAAGCACTCGCCTCTTCTAGCACATCCGTACTTCCGTAGTTGGGGCTCGCGTATATCTGCTTCAAGCTGGATGTGTGGGGATTCAGACCGATGTGTTCAGCTATGAATGTCTGGAGGAAGTACAAAGGAGGAGAGAGGTGGGTGCTCGAGAAAATTTGGGACCAAGTGATGTAGTGTTTTACTCGCTAGATCACGCGTGATGTGAGCAATAAATTCCGTTCAGTTGCGGGTAGAGTCAGTGAATTTGCCCCTACAACACACAATACTCACACCCCAAGAGCTGCTACAATATCTATCAACAAGTCCACAATTTCCACGAAAGCAACCCAGATGACCGCTTATAACAATGACACAGCCTAACTAGCTACTAACATGAACACGTAAACCCACGCAATCGAGTCCATATCAACCACCCCGTATCTGGCATTTACGCCTGGAAAGGGCACTTGCTCAATGTGTTAATCCGTAGCCCAGACGCAACACGTAGATAACCCGGCTCATCAGCAAACCAGCGCAGTGCGGCATGGCCAGCCTGGGTCAAAGCCCGGATACAGTTAGACCACCACTCTGCCCTGTTAATGGTACATTCTCCCTTAACATCCACCCACTAATTCCAAATCCTCTCCTCCCTAAAGCTGCTTCTCTTCCCTCTCAAAACTTCGTCCCCCGTCCTCCACCTTCCCCTCAATGGTCCAAGAACCTTCGTATCCCTCTCCTTCTCGCCCTCCTTCAACTTCATACGTAATTCCTCCCATTTATAGGCCGTCCCGAAATTTTTGTTGAATAGGGGTGTAACCCCTCGCCAGCCCAAGCCTGAGGATTGGTAAGCAAGAAAGTCGACCTGCTCTTTACTCAGAGGGGGTTGGTCGCGCCAGTCAAAACGTTTCATGGAGAATACTGGGCATGGGGGCGGAGTTCTCCTTCTCGGGGGTGTGCCCGGTGATAGAGGATTATGGGCGTCTAGAGGCAAGTCAGGGTCCTTCACCTTTAGAGAGTCAAACAACCTCATACCGTACCTGTGTCTTCAGAGCCCAAAGGTGGGCGCTCTTTGGTCAAGGGCATTAGTGGGGTTATAAGATGGTTTTAATGTGGCGAGGATTCGGTTTCTGGTGCTGTGGTGGTCTTGTTCGGAGATACGTAATCCGATCGGCCGCGTCCAACAACTTTACTGAGTACTGTGTTCTAGTGCATGAGATATTGAGTTGCAGCGGCCAACTAGCCGCCTCAAATAGACAGGTTTAGTTATATCGATCAACTTCAACAGGATGGCGCGGGGCGCATCGGGGAAATATGTGGTCTTGTGCGAAGTGAATACTAAACGTTAGCCTCTCGGCCGCTACAAAAACCCCGTCTACGGCGCTATCCATACTCATCTCCTGTGTCTTCCTCAAATATCACACCTTTCTTAAGCCAGCGCAAGAAAATAACACTCCCTTGATTTGAGAAAAGGAATGCACCAGCTAACCCAACCTGAATATGGCTTCCTATCCAAAGCTACCGAACTGCAGACTTGGTAAGAACTAACCCTCATCTTCAACAAGCAATTCAACCACCACTACAGATGGTGGGACCTAGAAAAGACATCCATTTGGGCTAGGAAGAACAAGAGATACTGGAAGTGGATGGCGCAGGAAGCGGAACAAGATGGAAAGAACGAAGGAGAAATTGAGAAGGGGGAGACCGAGAAAAGTACGTACTTTACGCCTCATTCGCGAACTCCTCCTACAGCAAAGAATACCTCAGTCGCATCTCATTCTCGAAGTTCTAGTGCTACTTATTCCAGCGTTCGAAGGCCGGATCAAACTTCTACAAGGGCGACCACTATCGCCATGGAGGAGGCCGCCCTCGAGAAAATGGAGTGCATTGGGTTTTAGAATCAACTATGTACGAGGGCGAAAGCTAGGTAAGGAACGACTAATAAAATTGAAAGCGACAACTATCTACATGCTACGTAGGAGTTCTAGGCGGCATATACGTTGAAGCCGATGGCGCTCAGGCCCTCAGAAAGGCCATTGGGGGCCCCCGGGCCATAGGCCTCCGGGCATGGCTATGCCGGAAGCCTCTAGAGCCGACAGCAGCACTGCCACAGGGCAGCGCGCAGGTGCCAACCACAACACATTGACTATGTTTATGATACCTGCTCCTGCAAGTGTTCTTAAGATATCCAGGCAGCGGCCAGTGTTATCTCAAAGGAATTTCACAAGATTAGAGAACTTCTGTCACCCCTTCAGGAGGCGCTAATATTCAACCCAAGAACGTTAACCAAAAAGGGGATTGGCCCCTTAGAAACGATAGACTTCTTTGTCGAGGCAACATACTGTCATCTTTAACAGGCGCGCGCACAGTGCTAATATGCCGGACACTGACGACACATTCCCTCCACCAGGTCAACGATATCCATGGAAAGCTCTTCTCCCGCGATGTCCCCTACCACCACCGAGGCTCGGTTGGCACAGTTTCATCGCTGAAATGTCTGGAATTTTCTGCTTGACATACCTAAAACCCGAAAGGAGGCGTCGTTCTGCCTGACCCGAGCTTCCTCTCACCTCTAGCAATGCCCTGAACTCTCCCACAAAATCCAAATCCGGGGTACGGAGTCCAAGGATCCTCACACCTAGCGCGCCACGGCTGGTGTGCTGCCCACCTTGCCGTTTCCTCGGTATGTGGTAATTGGAAACTCTGGGTGCTGTGCTAATGTCATATATTTCATCAGGCGTAGAGGGGGACCCCGTGAAGGATTTTCAGAATTAGATAGCTGCGCTGGGGGAAGTTCTTGTGGGTGGCGTTGCGAAAGTGACCCTCTTGGGAGAGATACTACTAGTGGGTTTGCAAGTTTGCTCACTTTTAGGAGCGCAGTCTGTGCGGCAGGCCAGTGTTTGACTTCGGTTACTATTAGTTAGGGAACAGTGTTTTGCTATTTTGGTCATGTATACTTAGAGTGTTGCTATTCCGACAGGCCGAATCACTATCACGACAGGAATACAGTTAAGCGACTCCTGCTGGGAGCTTCTAACTATCTGACTTCCTTCAAATTGTTCTCAAAGCCCTGCAATATAGTCAGAACTCCTTTAGGAGCTCTAGAGATTATCTAAATTAGCATTCTGCTATTTTCAGGATTAGAGGGAGCATGTCAGACATGATTTAGTAGACTATAACCAGGTACACTACTATTCAGGGAAGTTGTGGTGATCTGACTCCGATGAGTTCTCATCTCCTAATGTGTCTGGGTATTCAGGTATATGGTGAGGCATTCTTAAGATGACTGTGGGACAGTTATATTGGTCCTGTATACTGAGATAGTAAAACAGTCCTGTTGCAATTATATCAAAAGATATCTTGAATGATGATTCTTGGTACGAAGCTTTATTGCTAAACTAATAAGATATTTAGTGAAGAGGGAAGGAAAGCTGCTTTCCCTGAGATTTCAACATAGTATTTATAGTTGCCTCTTCATTAATCTCTTGGCCACCTGCTAATGGGCGACTCATATTGCTTGATATGCTCCTGCCTTGGCATGACCCACACTTGACTCACATCAAGTCCAATAATGAAACCTAAGTTATTATAACTTATAACTCTCCATCTATTCCCAAGCTGCCTACTGTACCTAAATAATATATCTTTTAGCTGCCAAGTGCTCTTCAGCTCTCTTGGTCCTTCTTCTATGACTAACGATTCAGCACCCATGGGTCATAGTGATTCTTGTTGGCTGATCACTCCCTGGCTAAGCCACTTGGCAGTCATGTAGCTAGCTAAGGCTGTTGCCTTGACTGGAGTGTAGGTAGTTTATTCGTTTACCACAGGTTATACTCTTAGCGCTGAGAACACTAATTGTGCAAACTCCGCCTTAGCCCCCACTTAACTATGGCAAGTGCTATTTACTCTCATATTTGATTCATCTTTTCCAAACTATGTATACTATCTTTAGTTCTATGGGTCCGTAATTTGGTCCAATAATAACAATGCTACTTCTGTGTTTATAGTATTTCTAATAAGGCTTAAAATGTTCGTAACGGAAGTAAGCCTACAAAGAGAGTTATGATTAGATATATAATACCCTAAATAGGCAACCTCTTAGCTATTTTTTAGTAACTTGCCTTACTGAGTACTTATACAGAAATAATACATTACTAAAAAAGATTATATACTAATTTTAGAGCCTTCTATATATTGCTTTATAAAAATTACAATATTTTATACTTTACAATATAAGTACCATAAATTAAGAAGATCATATCTATTATAAATATTTTGGGCCTTAAGTTATAAGATACTATAAATACAGAAGTGACACAGAAATCATTGAATTAAATTACAGACAAGACTTTATTAAGTATAATATATAGTTAAGAAAGTCAATTACTAAATACAAATAACAATAGAACTTATTAAAGTTATAACACTTAAAGTAATAAAGTATAATCCTACATACTACATACTATATATAGTAACTGAAAAATATAAAACAATATCTGTGACAATCTGACTCCGATAAGGTCTTATCTTCTAATTTATTTAAGTATTTAAGTATACAGCGAGGCGTTCTTAAGATAACCATGAAACAATTATATTAATCCTATATACTGAGATAGCAAAACAGTCCTACTATAACAATATCAAAGAATATCTCAAGGCAATGATTCTTGATATAAAGCTTTATTGCTAAACTAACAAGACATTCAATAAAGAGAAAAGAAAAGATGCTTTCCCTGAGATCTTAATGCTATATTTATATTTGCCTCTTCATTGATCTCTTAGCTACCTGCCAATGAGTAACTTATACTACTCAATATATTCTTTCCTCAGCATGACTCACACTTGACTTATGCTTAGTCCAATAATGAAACCTGAGTCACCATGACTCATAACTTTCTATCCATACTCAAACTGCCCATTTCATCTAACTAACATGTCTTTCAGCTACCAAATGTCCTTCAGCTCTCCTAGTCCTTCTCTTATGACCAACAGTTCCATGTCTGTAGATCATGGTAATTCCTGCTAATTAGTTGCTTCCTGGCTAGACTGCTTAACAGTTATGTGGCTGGCTGAGATTGTTGCCTTGATTAGGGTATAAGTAATTTATTGAGTTACCGCAAGTCATACTGATAGGACAAACCCCTGCTTTGGCCTCTATTTATCTATGGCAAGTACTATCCGCCCTTGTATTTAGTCCATCCTTATCAAGCCGTACATGCTGTCCTTAACTCTCATAGGTTTATAATTTAGTCCAATAGTACCAGTGCTACTTCTATGTCTATAGCATTCCTGATGAAGCCTAGGATATTCATGATAATATCCTATTTAAGTCATCCTTGCTTAAAGAACTTAGTCAACTTTAATAATGTCAAGAAAACAATATAAAGAAGTGACTAACAAACTACAAAGTTCTTTAGATAAGAATAAGCTAAAAGTAATTAAGAGATAAAGTTAATAAATCTTTAACTAGTTGAGAAAGCTGAAGAACATATTATTTAGAAGTAATAAGTCAAATAGTAATTATGCAAAGATAAGAAGATTATAAGTAATAGTATAACTTAAGTTTTCTTGATTAGAATTTAGTTTGTAAGTCATACTTTAATATAACAATAATATAAGATATAATTACTCAATAGTAAGTAATAAGTAACTTAATAAAGAACAGCCATAAAGAGTAATTAAAGAGTAACGAAAAGTACTTTTCTCTTTTCTTCATCAAACATTAATTATTACTTAGCAGTTTCTAATAATCTAATTTTGAGAAGATCTTATCTTCTAGTTTATCTTATATATTCAGATATATAGTGAAAGGTTAATAAAGTAACTATAGAATAATTATATTAGTTTTATATATTAGAAGAGTAAAATAGTTCTACTGCAACTATATCCAATGATATCTTAGGCAATAAATCTTAATATGAAGCTTAATGGCTAAACTAATAAAATATTCAGTGAAAAGAAAATAAACACTTTTCTTAAAATCTTAATATAGTATTTATAGCCACCTCTTTATCGATCTCTTGACTATCTACCAAGAAGCTACTTATACTACTTAGTATATATATCTTTTAGTGTAACTTACAATATGACTTATGTCAAATCTAATAATAAAACCTGAGTCATTGTAACTCATAACTCTTTACCTATACTTAAGCTGCTTACTACATCTAAATGATATATCCTTTAACTACTAAGTATTTTTCAGCTCTCTTGGCCTTTCTCTATATCTGACAATCTTAGATTCCATAGATCATGAAGTTTCCTAGTAATTAATCACTTCCTAATTAAGTTGCTTAGTAGTTATATAACTAGTTGAAATTATTACCTTGACTAAGTTATAAGGTAATTTATTGAGTTACCACAAGTTAGGCTTCTAGTGCCAAGAGCTCTAATTATGCAAACTTTACTTTAGCTCTTACTTATCTTTAGCAAGTATTATCCGCCCCCATATTTAATTTATTCTTATCAAGCTATATGTATCATCCTTAATTCTAAAGAGTCATAACTCGATTCAAAGATAACAGTGTCACTTCTATATCTATAATATTATCGTAATAAGGCTTGGGATGTTTGATACACAATTCAATTTTTATTATTCAAGATATTGTAAGATATAATTATATACTATTTTATTAAATTTTAGCTAGAAAGTAATTCTAGTCCCTAGTAATGAAAAAACCATATTTACAAATTAAGTTACTTTTAACATTCTTAAGTTTAAATAATATCTAAAGTCTTTATTATTATAATATTACTAAGACTATATAAGCTATTAAAATAGATAAATTTAATAAAGTTTATATTATTGTAAAAAAGTTTATTTAATGCTATAGTATTATTATAATACAATATAATAGAACAACTATATACTACAATATTTATATTATTAAATGGAAATTAAATTAAGTTAAAGAGAAAGTATTATAGACAGTCTTAAAATTTATTCTAATTACTAATACTATCTTTTCTATATGTTCCCACTAAGTTTTCCATATTTAAAGATATAGTATATCTTCAAGAATTAATTGTAAAGTGAGATCAACTAATTATAGTTAATAATTCTTAAAATTTAAAAATATTAGGCAAAATTCAGTTAAAAATTAATCAAGTGTTTATAGTATTATTTGTCAATTAAACCATTCTATAATGACAAGAGTAAGAATTACTAGTATATAATAAGAAAAAAGAAGTAATAGCATCTAAAAAGTAAAAAAAAGTTAATTTATACTAAGAAATAATAGTTAAAAAATTAATATTAATTTGAAAAGATCTAAAGTACTTATATCTTTATATAAAGTACTAACTATCTGTATAACAAGAAAACATAAGTACAAAACTACACTAGACCTACTTAAAACTCTTTTAGACTTATAAAGTTTAATAAAAATAGTTATATAAACTTAATAATTATATATATATAATTTAATTAAATACTATTTTTATAATACATAATCTGTATCAACACATAACCGCTCTTTATACTATATATATGTTATTATAAAATTTTAAAACTTTATTACTTTTATATTAAAAGTACTACCTTTTAAACAATTATAATTTTATAGTTCAAATATTAATCTATTTCCAAAAGTAGTAGAAATCATTAAATTTATTTGGAGCTTTAAATTTGAAGTAGTGAATAAGCTATTATAATTATATAAAGAGAAATACTATTAAATTCATATTATTATATTTAATATTAAAATAATTTTATTCAATTTTAGTATAGAATAAATAGGTTTATAAACTTCTTTACTTTAATAAAATAACATTCAATTAGTATAATAAATTTACTACTTTTTATTTCTATATCTATCAATTGAAATTTGAGATAAATCTATTATTTTTAATTATATTTAGAAATGAATTAATACTTAAGTTATAAGATTATAGTTTCTTGAAAACTAGTACTTTTGGTATAAAAGTAATATAGTATTAAAACTTAATAATACTCTGTATATATATAACTTACTAAATATTCTTTAATTATTATATTTTAAGAATAATTTTGAGAAATTTTATTCTCTAAATATTATCTTTATATTATATTGTTTATTGTATTATTTTAATTGATTTGCTAATTTGTCATAATAGTGTTTTTATTTATTATAGTAGTATTTCTATTTATTGTAATAGTAATATTCTATACTTAATATTGAATAGAAGTATATAAAGTATTTTATATAAATAGTAATAATAAACTCTTCTTAATACAATAAATTAAAGTTTATCTATTAAGCTTCTTGTATTTAGTAATTGAATTTATATAATCTATATACTGAAAATATTATAAAAAAGTAAAAATAGTATCTTATTACTTTATTATATATTTGATATATTTTATTTAGATTAGGAAAGAGGTAAAAAAGTCTGAAGATATTAATTAAAAGTTATATAAGCTAAACATATAGTTTTTAAATACTGGAATATTATTGGAAATTTATACTTTGACACTAATTTTATTGCTAAGGCTTTTAACTGTTGGAAATAGAGCTGATATTATGATGAGTCAGCATCCAGAATGTCCCGAGTGCTGACCCAGATATCACATAACTAGCCAAATAATAGCTTTCTTCTTGTCATGTCTGTAACTAGTCTCAACTAACTCAGAATTACCCTCACTGTTTCTAATATTCCTACCGATTGCTTTGGCGCAATGTAATCTCTATCTTTCTCCAACTTTAATGAGCCTCATCTCTTTTTCGTTTTTGTAGCTAGAACATGAATTGAGACCATCTTTTTCCAACAAGTGTCACCTCAGTCTGACGCTCTCCTAGCTGGACTAAACTTTCACGGCAAACTCTTGAGCCAAAACCTCACCGTAGGGGCTAGGAGGTTACACACACGCGAGGCCGTTCTGTTCTCACGTTTCTAGGGCTTCGGGTTAACGAATGGCCACGAGGCACCCCCATTGGCCAGAGGCCTGGAATACGTACACGCGGAAGAACTTTCCAAGGCGGTCCTAATAAAGGGTTCAAAATTAAGTAGGGACTCACCTTGCTGTCGGCGAAGAGGCAGTTCGGCCCTATTAGCATTTGCCTGTGTATTGAACGAAGTGCCTCCGTATAGCTTCCACCTCCGCCCTAAGCTCGAGTATTATACGATTCGCTACTGCCGGCCAAGGCGATACAGGCGTTCAAATTTACCTGACGCAGCGCCCCAAACCTCGACCGTTAGTATTCCCGAGAGAACAGTTTCATGGCTCATGTAAAATACCTAGGGCTACATTAGGTTATAATAGCAAGTGGTGTTATGCATTCAGTTCAACAGCAAAGTGAATGCGCCGCCCAGCTCGCCACAGACCTTACCATAACACCACAGCCCCTCACATTCGGCACACCCCCCAACCTTCCACCCGGTACATCAATCCGGCTAGTTGCTGCCTCAAAAATTTCAAGATTCAATCACGCTAACTTCCAACAGCGCAATTCTCGTCCGCACTACGACTTAACAAGCCATACTCCAGATATCTCCACTACGTAACATGTCTCACTCAAATCTTCCAACAGCTTCTGGGCTATTTATAACCATAACGGCCCCAGAACTAGAACGCGATCGACTGCGATTAACCCAACCACGGGCCACAATCTCCGACCCTCCCATGAACCCAGATTTTCGCTCTTACACTTCCTCTAACTACACTTGCCACCATATTGCTTGCTCAATCCGGATATTGGGGCAAGAGGCCGAGGAGACGTGCGGCTGGTGTCGGCATCCGGGGGTTTTGAGACTGCTGCCCTTTCCCGGATGCTACGTTTTGCGTCCCTTGAAGGGAAACGGGAACAAGGGACAGGGGGCCCAGAGTACCGCCCCAGATGAACACTGCGGGTGGTGTGCGAATGTTGTGTGGTTTGTTGGGGGCCCTACTCCAGACCACAGCGGTGAGTAACGAAAAACCCCAATTTCCCATAACGGAGTACATAGCTAACAGGAAAACAGTGAAAACCGGCCTTGCCCTTTGCGACGAAACGAAGTTCCGCTTGCGGAATAGGATAGCGGAGGCTACCGAAAACCAAACGTGGATTGGTGAAGTGACAGGGGAGGATCCAGATGGAGTGAAGGATCGGATTCAGAAGAGTACCGCTGTTCTAGATGCACTGGAGGACGTGGCTTGGGGAGCAATCGAGGGAGTTGGGAGTGAATGGGGTGGTGTGAAGCTTTAACCAGAGCCTGCGAAGTAGGGGGTTGAATGGGCTTGCGCTCTTAAACAGGGGTTGCTATGATACGAAATGTTTTAGTATCCCTGAGACCCTGCGTCGTTACTAGTTAGGGGCTAGATAGGCCTCAGAGCGAATAAGGGAGGGATTTCAGATGGGGTACAAGTATCCCGACTCGCGCACCCGATGTTTTACTTCTTTCACGACGGAAAACCACCCTTTATACTTCGTTATAAATTCAATCGATAAGTCCCAACTCCAAGAAATTTAGCAGTGAATGAGATTCCAACACACCAACTGTCACCTACAAAGCCTCCCTCTCTTAGCTGCCTAGATCACAGCCCACCGAACCAGCAATTGCCGGTCCTCTCTATTCAGCCTCAAGACAACCGATATGCCTACGACAAACAACCGCAAACCCCTTTCTTCTGTACAGATCGCCTGGCTCGTTGAGAACAATAACAGCGATAACGAACCATAGGAAATTACGGCTTCCAGATTCAACGACTTTTTTGGCACGAGCTACGCATATCTAGGGTTGATGAATAGGTGGTTTAATAACCACAGAGTTAGAGATCTAGCAAGAGAGTGTAGAGGGGAGACAAAGGACAGGTGTGGAAATTAACCAGCCGTTGAAGGATATAAGACGTCCGCGCTAGGTACGCTTTAACACACCACAGAAACGCACTTTTTTCTCAATTCTCCGTCCTACCGGCGGCTTTGAGACCGGCGTAAGAAAACTAAGCAGATGAGCTCAAATAATAATTAGTTAAGCGTTCCAGGTCTCTCAACACATCTAGCAGCCAACTTCAGTGTTTGTGTTGGAGCTAGGTAAAAATGAAGGCTTGATTTAACTGTAGAAAAAGACTACTTAATGAGTGATTACTAACTAATTCTACATAGGATTCTACCCGGCCTTTTATGTTGAGACAGGTGTTGCTCAGGCCCCCGGAAACGCCGTTGAGGGCGTCCGGATAAAAAACTTCCGGGCATGACTATGCCCGGATACTGCTGATACCGACGGCAGCACTGCTTCCGAGCAATGCGCAGGCACCAATTACAACAGTTTGTAATAAGAGCAACCCCTCAAGCTTTATTTGCGGACTCAATCAATAAAGGACGCCTGTAAAAAATGATAGGCCGGTGATCTAACCCCTTCTCACAAAACACACCATTTAAACGCCCTTATTAGCCTCAACTATACTCCCCACAACTCACGAATCTACAGTGCTAAACCAAGAGCTGTCGAACACCTACTGGAAGTTCCGGCGAGGTTGCCCAAAAAGTGTTTGGTGATTTCTGGACCGTGTGTGCCAACTACTCAGCCCAGGGAACCCAAAATGACTAATATGTTCTATCCCCTTTGCCGAGAGACAAAATCCACGAAGAGGATAGTCCTATTCGCGAAATGGGGCACCACTTCGCGAGTAGGCTGGTTTTCCGACTGGATGTCCTGGTGAAGACATGTTCAGGATTTTAGTAGCAAGATAACAACATGAGCTTCCTAAGTTCAAGTATTTGGGCATACTTGCGGCAACCTTGCAGTCAACTAATTAGCCATGGCATCTTTCACAATTTTTCTACAAACATGGACTTAATTTCTTCTTCAATTGAATGTACCTAACAAATTCCCTATTCTTTTACCCTGAAATATACCGCTATCTACCCACTGAGACATCCTGTTCGTTAAGCCATCCTCGTCACGAATGGGACAGTCTCTTCGCGCTGGGGACATAACAAAATATCATCAATCAAACTGGGCTGCCCCTAGAGCAAATCACCTGGCTTTTGGAAGACAAGAACAACAACCGTGGGGCCGGTGAGACCACAACCTTCAGGCTCAATGGCAAGTTCGGAACGAGCTATACGTATCTGGAGTTGGTGGACTAGTTGTTTAATAGCGATAAAAGGCGCAGAAAGTAAAGTAAGGCATGCTTGTATCTGGTTGGTGAGAATGGGGAGGGCGCGAAAGCTGCGATTCCAGCAATTATGTAACGTAGCCATTTATGTAGGTGTGGCCGCAATAAACTGCAAAGGGGTAATAGAGCCAAAAGGGGAGAAAAATCCAGTGCCAAGGAACTCTCGTGCAGCTAGGTCCTAGGTCGTTTTTATACTCGCTAGCTTAGGAAGAGAAATTCCCTTTGCAAAAACGCCCCACCTAAGCGCGCCAGCCAGGTTTCTTATGTGACTCGAGTTCGTATTTCCTTGACGTACTTCTTCAGCATCTTCCGTGTACCTGCCCATCCATCACGTGCTACCCTACCTGGTCGTATGTTCAAGGCCGTGCATCCGCGCGCGTCCGCCAAGATTTTAGCTCGATTTTTGACGCAAAATTGCACAAGCTCCACGCTACACAGCTGGGCCGCGACATGGAGCAGGGTTTCGCCGTTGCCGTTTCTGGTATCAATGCTTGCTCCATGGTCTATCAGAAGCTGAAGAATTATAACGGCATTTCGTCCCGCCAGGCTACCTAGCCCTTTAGGTAGTTGCAACGTAGTGAAACAAAGGTGTGTCCTGAAAGTATGTAGGCGGGGGGGCTTTTAGCTTGGCAAGCCAGTATACGGAACTGGTTTGCAAACACGCAGCCGCGCGGCCTAGAGCCTTCTGGCTGTCACTGCCCTCGATATCAAGGTTGTAGCCATTTTTGAAGATAAGTTCTATCATCATATGGCGACTCTTCGGTTGTAATTTTGTGGTTGCTAGTTCCACTGGCGTCATTCCTGCGTGCGCCAGCCTCGCGTCAGCATAGAATTGAAGGGTTCCACCATCTTGAATTTTCAATTACAGCAAGGTGAAGCGGCGTGCCAAAGTCCTCGCTCATCAAATTCGCGTTAGCCCCTCTCCGAAGTAAGGCCTTCGCCATGTCTAGCAGTTCACGTGATGTCGCAACGTGTAAAGATCCTCCCAACCCAGCGCGTACTTCGTTTATCCGAGCACCTGTCAAGCAATAGGTTGACCGTGGCCAGTGGCCGTTCCTCAGCTGCCACGTGTAGTGCGGTCGGGACGTCGTAATTTCTGTGGAGACTGCGCCAACGCTCTGGCTCGGGGTGCGGTTCCGAAGTGGCACCGTAATCCAATAGAATCCGGACCATTTCCAGCTCCTTTGTCTTAATAGCTGCGAACAAGACCGGAACCGGATTACCGACAGACCTATCTATTCTCTGCTTGAACTCTGCACCCGCTCTGTTCTCCAGCAAGAGCTTTACCGTATCTAAATTCTTAGCACAAACGGCTAAGTACAGCGGCGTACGCGACCTCCTGTCAACTAGAGTTACTTCATCACCTCTCCCGAGGAGAAATTTCACGAGCGAAAGGTCCTTAGCTCTAACGGCTTCGTGCAAGTTCGTCTCCAAAAAATCGACTTCTATTAGAGGGTGAATGGGGGCTGGACTCTGATTGGTAGTATTCGGTCCCCGCAGCAGAAGAACTAGTGTCAGATAAGATTGAACCTGGCCTCAAAAGGTCCCGTCCGATCACTAGCGGCTCAGTCGGATCACTCCTGTCTTCCCGGGTGCTCGGTAGACTCTGCCCCGAGCCCAGCATTCCCAGCAAGCCCCCGACATCACCCTGATCCTCGAATCCTGCCTGGCTATAGCTGTCATCAACAGCCGAATTATCATCTCGCTGGATACAGCAAATGCCGCAATACGCAAGGCCGAACTCAGCGGCAGTGAATGCCGTGGCTACTGTGCTCGCTGTTGGACGTCTTCTCTCCTGAATTTCTAGCATCTGGATGGCCATGCTAAGAGGGGCGCTTTCGGACTCCATGCCTTCCTTGATGCGCATTTTATCAATCCACTGTGACGTAGCCTCCGGGTTACTCCAAAACGCGGTATAATTTGAACCATGCCGAGTGAAAAAGTCCTTCAACGTCACAATAGTCTCGGCCTTTAAAACAGAGACCATCTCGAGAAAGACGCAGCCCAACGGCCAGATGTCGGATTTGGAATTTCGCGGCTCATCTGCACCAACTTGCGGTGAGCAGTATCTTTTTGTCTTTGCTGTGTCGTTGACGGTGGTGCTCTTTCCCAGATCACGCCAGTCGAGGGATGTGCCAAAGTCAGTCAGTAAAACGGTACCGTTGAACACGAGAACATTCTCCGGCTTGATGTCTTTATGCCACACCATTTGGTTGTGCAGGTAAGCTAGCGACGTCGACAGGCAGCCAAAAAAGGCCCGCAGAAGAGACTTGTCATCTGCAATCAGGAACGTGAGTGAAAAATTGGGCGAGGTTGCAGTCAACTACTGGTGACATGATTATAGCCAAGTAGCGACTGTCTGTGTAACTCCCCACAAATCTCACAATGTGCCAGTGTTCCAAGCCTTTGACGATCGCCAGTTCGTTCTTCAGTATATCCTCCTTTTTGCGTTGCGTTCGGAAAACACGTTTCCGGGTAAACACCTTGTTGCTGAACCTGCTCAATACTTTGTCTACCTCGCCATGCCCTCCAGTCCCAAGCGTTCCGATCCGGTCGTATGGAACCTCTTCTTTACCGGTGAGGTGTACATGCTGCCCTTTCTTGCCTTTCTCCAGATCGAGACTCTTAGTCATCACCGATGGCTGCGCTTTGATGAAGGCATCCTTCACAGATGGTGAAAGGAAGTCCGGGAGAGACTCGGACGAGAAAGGGAACGAGAAGTCGGCGAACTTATGCCCTTCACTGGCGAAGTCGTCGAGTTGTAATTGGCCGATCAAACGAAGAACGATGTAGGTCCTCGGTGCCCGGCTCCAGCTGTCATTCTTAACTCGCATTAAGGTAGAGATTTGTTGGATCTCATCTTCGGAGTATCGATGACGGGGGGGCGAGCCGGAGGCAGCCAATCTTGGGAAGAAGGCTGCAAACCTCGCGCCGATCGAGTTCATTCAGTCGGAGGATTCCCGCGTTCTGTCGCCCGCTGTTATGGCCAGCAGGCACGGGATATGAGGATAGGGCCGAAAACTCACTTTCTGCTTTTAAACAACCAGTATTCACTGTTCAAGCTCACTTGGCAGCAGAGACTGAAGACTTGGGGCCTGATTCCGAGAAGGCTGGTTTATTTGGCGCGTATAAGCTAAGCGGGGACAGGGTTAAGGTTATCTCTTGACAACAGCCTCACTCAATCATCAAGGAGCGGAGAGTTCCATCCAATAATGAAAATTCTGACAACGAAGGTTCTCTGACTAGCTGTAAAGAGTTGGCATGCTCCAACGCAACACCGCCACTGAGGAACGAATTCTACGGGATATTTAAATTCAAGCCTCGCGCACCGCGCCGTATACTCCAGGCGGACTTTCGTATCGAGACCTAGGTATTAGGAAAGCGAGTTGAAAACAAACAATTTGGTTTTGGTAAATGGAAATTGCCACAGCTCCGAACAACTTTCAGCCACCCGATAAATTTGAATGTATAAGGTTATCTAAAGTTATCCAGAAGATTTTTATCACACTTACATGTAGCATTAATTGCCTTTCCTTGGCCCGCTCTGTAAAATTAACTTTATTTTTTTTTCAAAATTTCGGCTCGCCTGATTAGATGGAAAGCATTTCCACAAGAATAAGCAAGCGATACAAAATTACAACACTTTCGAGGAGCTCCCGGACCAGTCGTCAAGGTCGCGACTTGGTAAATGGTATGGGCTCTTTACTAATGGTCTAGTTTTGGAATGGACCGTGCCATGCGTAACGTGCCAACCCCGTCAAAACCCAGGACCACGAGCGGCAATCCAAAATTTGAATTTTGAAACATCCTAGATCTGGTTTACCATCTCCTCTAGCCTCGCTCCCACTTTCAGGTTATTTGCAGGTGTTGTTGCTGGTATGAGAGAGTATCAGAAACCGAGTTTCTTCGCTGATCGTGTGGATGGGGTACTAGAATTTAAGGCTTGCCTTAACTGGACATTGCAGTTTTAGTGAGGTGCTTTACAACTGGTACGGTCCTTTACAAAGCTGGTACCATTGATGAAGCATCCTATGCAATTGGCAAAGCACCCATTCCATTTACCAAGTCGCTATCTTGACGACTGGTCCGAAACGCCTATCCTCCATCTCGTGGGCCCGTCGACCATATTATTCAGCTAGATCGAGTAATTACGAAACCCATCAACCAAGAACCCTCCACCCGGCATAACCAACTGCACGCACACAAGCAATCAATCCACTATACCGTCCCCATCCTATTTAGCCAAACGCAGATTCTTTCCCCAGCTAAATCTTCGCACTTCAACCTACCTAACGACTGACGACTACGGGTGCAATTTCCAAAGTACTGCTCTCCTACACAAGGTTCAACTCAACGGCTTCATCTTCAACATTCCTCCGCAAGCTGGCCCGCGGGATCTGGTAAATCGGTGCGGAAGTGCTCCAGGGGATTAACGTACTCCCCTACATATCCTGCCCCTCGCACGGTCTTCTAGTATAGGGGAATACCTCACGAATATAGGTATTAGGGCCTATGGGTGGCGGTGGAGGAGGTGTCTATGTCTTGTTGAAGAATTCTAGATTGAATACACACAAAGAGTGTAAATTGCACCAGCCCAAGGTCCCAAGCCCCCACTTCCTGCGCGAGTATCCTAGATCACCCCACCCCCTCACGCAAAAAGCGAAGCCCGCGCATTGGGGATATTCTCTCCCCTTCATTTCTTTCAAGGACCATGCAGAGTGACATTCATTATTTCCACCTGCCCCTACTCCGCAACACAACACGCCTCTATTACAACACAACACAACACAACGAAACGCTACGCAACGCTCTAACTACTCCAACGCTTCTATGATGCTGAACAAGGGAAGGAAACTTGGGATGTTTGTAATAGAAATGCTCCGTCGTGGATATGCCTCGTTATGGTTCCGGCCACTTAAGGAAAGGGTGTCTAGGTCATGGTGGCGGTGTTGGGGTGTGGTGGTTGGGTAGTGTGATGTTGGAGAGGATGGATGGTTGTTGCTAGTGATGTTGTGAAGGGTCTCGTCGGTTTAGGGACCGCAGGGTAAATGTGAAGTTCGTGTAAGGTATCGTATCCCCGAAATCCGCTAGCGAAAGTCATGGCATGCACAACACCAAACACCACACCTATCATCCCCTCAAATCTGACAATAAAACCCCTCGGCCACACACCACTCCCCTCCTTCCCTCTCCGCAATCCCCGCCCTAGCAACCGTAAGCGCCCTCCCCAACCTCCTCTCCTCCTCCGTCTGCCCGCCCAACCCTCCCTCCCTCCTCGCGTCCACACACGCCCTCATCAGTCTCTGACACTTCTGATCAAACGCCCTCAACACATCTCCACGATCATAACTCTCGTCGTAGAGACTCGTCTCCCCAAGCCAGAAGTGGCTATTCGCGCAATGTTCGTTGAAGGGGTCGGCGGTTTGGGCGGGGAGGATGCAGGATGGGAAGGGGAGGAGGGCGAGGAGGGCTGGGGAGGAACACCAGTTGCAGGGGGTCGGGGAGGGGGTGCCGGTTAGGTAGATTAGGGCGGCTTCGCGATGGAGGGGGTTGGTACTGTGGGTTGGGAAGGTGAAGGGGAGGGACCGGGAGAGCTGGTGTTTTGTGGGGTTGGGGTGTCGGTAGGACATTATTTGTTGTTGGTGGATTAGGATTAGATGGTAGGTGCGGGATAGTTGGTGGGTTTGAACGAGTGGTCCCCGGTGACGGTTGTACAGTCGAAGGTCTTGAGAAACGCGCGGTGGTGGAGCTGTGAAAGAAAGAAGGGGTAATCAAGGAAAACCACGACGATCGTGAAATATATACACACCCAGTCGTGCGCATCCCAATAGCATAGATAACAAAGCGCTCCCACCGAAAGGGGCTAGACTAGGCAGTTAGAACACCCTCAAGGTCTCCCTGAAACACACCCCAATCCCTCGGCACTCTCAGAAGGGGTTGGGTCAGCGCACGTCCCATTCTCCCTTTATCCCGCCGGGCGGGTACAGCCGGCCCTCCCTCGGCTTTCCCTACGTCCGCCCGCCCAGCACATAACGAACCACCGGGCAGGCCCGGGGTGTTCTGCGAGATAGACAGGGGATCCCGTACGCCCCTCGCCTTGGGTTTTGTCGCGTGCCGTGCGTTGCGCCCATCCCTCACCTAGGTATTAGTTGGGTTTAAGGCAGGGTGGATAAGGTTGGAGTTAAGGTTGTGGCTATGGTGACAAGTCGAGATGAGTTTTGTGAGTTATTCTAAGGTGGGCTAGTTAAGCGAAAAGAGAGGCTTAACTACGGCTGAGTGACCACGCCTGGAACAGTTCAGCGTTCAAGCTCCTGCTCCTGTTCCTTCTCCCCCTTCTCCTTCTCCCTCCTTGCCTTTCCTTAGCAAATCCCAAAAAACTCCCTCGAAAATTACTGAAACGCCGAAGGGAGACCAAAGAGACCTAACATATATTCGTACAGGAAATTCGTGACCGGCCTGCCTTAGTCGGTTTATAAAAATAACAGCCACAATATTCTATTTGAGTACCTTCTCATGCAAGGCTAGTGCGGGTAGGGTAGGTATCAACGACCCGAAAGACCAAAACACAGTCCACGTCCTCTGCGCTGACAGGTGTAGGTGAAGGTCTAGAACACCACCCACCCGTTTCAGAGATGCCGAGGCCTGAATAAGCGAGTTCCCTTCTCTCACCCTTCTGGGCAGCTCGTGTGTTAGCGAAAACAATCTCCACATCGGTGCGACGCGACCGAGTGAACCCCCACGTGGGAAACTAGGACATGCCTACTCTAATGATGCAATCGCCTGGGATATGCCTCGGTAATGTCTCAGGGGCCCTATTCTAACATTTCCCCATTTCTTTTTGGACTAAGGGGAGGAGAACCGCGTTCTAGATTCAAATGGAAATGTCTGTTCGAATGTTTTTAGGGCCTTGTTGAGGATCATTGGCATTTTTCTGTCCAAGGCAGTTTTTCGCTTACGGCAGCCCATATAGCGCCCCGACCCTCTCTCTCCCTCTTTCCCTACCTCGCCAAGAAGAGAGACACGCCGTAGTTGGTTAAACTGCCACCAAAACGTGGCAGCGGTTTGAAGAAGCCTAATGGACGCACAGACATTACATTTTTCGGTTTTTTCCTTCGACAAGGATCATCTTACGCAAGCAGGTAGGCAGCCATGAAAGCAACCCTCCAAACCAAATCCCACATTCCGAACGAAACTAGGAACAAGGCATCTTTAAATATCTAACTACCCTATAAGATATTGCGTCTTGCCCACCCCCCCCGTTATTTACGCCCCGAGCGTACACGTGTGTTGCGCACGAGGCAGAAAATGGAGGTGGGCGGGTATTATTATTACGGGGGGGACGAGGACCGGGGGTTTCACCTTAGCAAGTAAAAAGAGAGGCATCCTGTCCTGCGTGCGCGCGACTCCCCCGCTCGGGACGCTTCGGACGGGCGGGGAGGAGGATTGGTTACACAGGATTCAGATCAGATATGGGCGTTGATTCAGCTCAGATGTGATATTCTTTGTGCAGTTTGTAGTTGCGAAGAGAGCCGAGATACCTAGATGCGTAAACCTGCCGATGATTATGAATGTATGTATGTGTCGAGTGAGCGCCTGCCTGGTTGGGTGGGAGCTGGTGGCATGTTTGGCCCCCAAACGGATGCCAAGTCCTCCCCGAATCCTGCGATAGGCAAAATATAATCCTCCTCAAATCCTGCGATAAGCAAAACACATCTACCGGTGCTCTGACTAACTACTTAGGCTGGTGTTCCTTCCTCCTTAACGGTAGTTGCCGCCTCCTCTCACCCCGCTACTGCGCATCATCCGCTGCACCATACTTAGTTATTCCATTCAACCACTCCTCTACCGCCTCCAGCAGCTCGATGCCCGTACATGCCTCGGCTTTCAGTGCCCGCTCCTCGTCTGCAGTCCATTGTCTACTCAACAGCTTCAACCTCAACCCCAGAACCGCGTCTTCCAGCCGCGCCTCCCGATAAAAGGGATCTTGAACCGGGAGGGAGAAATACGCTGGGCTAATTAGTGAAGCATCCTTACATCTGTGCTCAACTTGCGGCTAACAGAACAGAATCAGGGGCAGGCCATGTCACTCACATCCATCCACCTCAACACCACCGATCCAATACGTAACATTCGCACAATGCTCGACCTCCCCTCCCCACCCTCCTCCTACTTTCACACATGATGGGAAAGGGAGTAGAGCTAGGATGGCGGGTTGAGCACACCAGTCGCAGGGTGTGCGCGCCGTGATTCCGTTTAGGTAAATGAGCTTCGCGGTTGAGTGGAAGTGGTGTGTGAACTCTGATGGGAGGCCTTGAAGGGGAGTGCGTAGGGTGGGTGAAGGGGGTGGGTTGAAGCGGGATGCCATTTTAGTTGGTTGTTGTTGGTAGGGGCGAGGGAGGTATTGACCGGGTGAACTTTGGGTTATTAAAGTATGTGCTGCACCGCTCCGGAGGGGGAGGTATTCACTTTCCTATTTGGCATGGGGAGTTTGGTGGTGGGACAATAACACAAGATGTTAACTCTCTAGGTGGAGGTAACCGGGTACATACCTCCATTCCTGTGGTTATGTCGTCGTGCAGGCTGGGGGTTAGCTGGAGAGTGTGGCGCTATAACTGGCTTACAGCATTGGTTTGGGTTCGTGGGTTCCCGTGCTGTGTCTTCAGGGCGGGCTTGTGGGGAGGTGCAGCGGGGATAATGCCTCATGTATTAAGCGTGGTTGTGGCCATGCTAATGTTCACTACGAGAGAACAGGGTGTATGAGAAGTTAAAGTGGCTAGAGAAATCCCCAATTAAATTACATTTCGATGATCGAGTGACGCTCACTGTGTGGCCAAGCTAAGCCAAGAGGTATATGTTGATATGGATGGAAACTCCCCATTCCCTTAATTTATCGCCTTAAGTCCTTGCCGTCCCGAATGTGTCTGCCACTGGCCAAATTCCCAAAAGTCCTAATGCTCGTAAAGGCGTGATATCGTGAAGGTATGAAGCCATCGTGATCGCCATGGGCCCGTGCGTTTCGTGAAGCCCTGAAGCCCCGAAGAAGTGGTAAACCCAAAACCCCGCCACGCTGCCGAGAAGTCGTGAAGCACAAGGTGTCCATACACCCAAGAATCTGCCTCACCACGAAGAACCCATAAACTCCCAACCCCACTCCCCATCCCACCTTAGCCAGTGATTTCAGTAGTTGAAACTAACTAGTTGAATGGTCAAAACCAGACTAAACTATATAATGAGATAGTAAAACCAAACCAAACTGTTTGCCAACTTGTTCAACTAGATAAGAAACTACAAAATCCCATTTCCATATCAAATCTTTAAACATTTCATAATATTAATTGCATCTGCCTGCAATAAATTCCACCTATCTGAAATAGTTAGTTTTGCTACAGAAAGTAATCACTTTAACTCTGCTAATATAGTAGAAATAGAAAGTATATCAATAGTCATTAAGTTTAAATAAGGAAACAATAGACACTATATAGATTGAAGCTACTGTTTTCAAGTATTCTTAATACTTGAAACTAATAGTTGAGAAATATAGACATCAAGCTTATTCTATACCTTCAAACTTAATGAAGTAAAGTCTTAATTCTGAATTCAGTTAACAAAATCATCTTGAGTTGGTTCTGAAATTACTGGTAATAATGTAAACCTAATCTCAATAGCTATTAACTTATATTAGCTTGTTCAAATCTTTACTATTTTTTGCTTTATATTTATAATTTATGGAAGTAACTATTACCTTTCAAAGTAAGTTTATTTCTGTCATAGTATAAAAACTATTACTGCAATATATGTAATTAATCTCTCAGTTAAACTATAGTATTTGTTTAATTTAGTCCAATTAGTCTTAATCTAAGGAAATATATAAATATTATTTCTATAAATATTTTTTCCTCTTTCAAGACAATTTAACAAGAAGTTTATAGTAAGTAAAACTTTTTCTATTACTGTATTCTCCCTTTTCAGTTACCTTAATTATATTGTAAAATCCTTTCAGAAAATTTTATATGTTTTTGAAAATAGTTCAATTTGCAAAGAATAAATAATTAGGGGTGCCGGTACAGCCACACCACCTTTTGGTGCGGCTACACCCCCCAGAATGGTACGGCCACACCGTGGCGCATTGG
>JAJDMX020000476.1:0-25248 GCA_022345685.2 Nothomitra cinnamomea | reverse complement strand
GACGACCGGATAGCGGCGATTCGGGCTTGTGTCGTAGCTGGCGGGCAGGCTGGCGAAGACTTCGTATTCCCGACCGGAGACGGGGTCGGGGGCCGTCCAGACCTGGGTGCCCTTCAGCACATAGGGCGCGCCTTCCGCCACATCGGGGGTCGGCGAGGACTGGGCGTCGGCCTGCTTCGAACACCCCATGACGGCGCCGACGACAAGCGCCAGGCAAAGGCAGCGCGCGCCGCGATCGAGGTCGGTGACATCTTCATCGCGCGGACGGTGCTGCTGGAGAGCGAGTGGGTGTTGCGCAGTGGTTACGACTTCGCGCCGACGCAGGTCGCCACCGCGCTACGCGGGCTTGCCGGACTCCCCGGCGTCACGGTCGAGGAGCCGGCGGTGCTGGCTCAAGCGCTGGACTGGATGGAGGGCGGCATGGATTTCGCCGACGCCTTGCATCTCGCAAAAGCGGAAGGATGCGCCGCCTTTCTAAGCTTCGACCGAAAGCTGGCCAAGGCGGCGACTGGTCGATCGGCGGTGAGGGTCGAAGCGCCATAAGCTGTCGGTGCGCTCATTGGCGCAGCAGGCGCGGTCATGTCGCCCTCCCTTGCTTGAGGTCGGGCACCACATCGAAACGCGCGTTCGAATAATGGTGCGCCGCAAGCCACGCCTGGGCCGAAGCCATATCGGGCGCGAGGTGGCGCAGTTCCTCGCTGTCGCCAAACGAGGTGAGAACCCGAATGCTCCCCGGCAATGGCATCTCTGCGATCTCGAAATGCAGACTGCTGGTCACCAGGAAATGCCGTGTCACAACAAGGACGATGGTGCCGTTGGACCCATAGCTACCGAGATGGAGCGCAAAGCCGGCCGGATACCCAGGGACCGATCACGACGGCGCGGGCACGAGATCACGTCTGACGAACATCCGCACCCAGACGAACATGAGGACCGTCAATGGTGCCGCCAGCACGACACCCAGCAACCCGAACAGCAGCGCGAACGCCGCCAGGGAAAAGAGCGTCAGCGCAGGCGGCAGATCGACGACGCGGCGCTGGATGAGTGGCGTGATGACGTTCCCCTCGATCTGCTGGATGAGCAAATAAAGGCCGGCGACCAGAAGGGCCTTTTCCCATCCCAGGGTGAAGGCGATCAGCACAGCCGGAACAGCCGAGGCGAAGGGCCCCGCCACGGGCACGAATTCCAGGAGCCCTGCGATCAGACCGAGCGCCAGCGGCGACGGGACGCCCAACGCCCACAGCCCGCACGCGGCCAGGAGCCCGACGATGACCATCGCGACCATTTGACCAAGCAGCCATTTGCGGAGCGCAATGCCGCCTTCTTCGATCGCAGCCCGAATGTCAGGACGAATATCGCGCGGGAATAGCTCGACCAGACCGTCGATATAACCGCTCGGGGCGGCCGCCAGGTAGATGCCGCTGATCAGCGCCAGGATGATGCCCGACCCAGCGCCGCCGATTCCGCCCAGCAAGCTGCGAGCGACGCTGAGGATCGACCCTCCGTCCGGGATCATCGCCCGGAGCTCGCCCATCACCTGCTTGTCGAGTTCGGGGTGACCCAGATGCTGTCGAAAATGCGCCCAGGCCGCTGGAAGACGCAGGAACAACAGTTGCATCTGTTCGCCGAACACGCCCCCGAACAGATAAAAGGGGATGACGACCGCACCGATCAGCATCACGGCCGCAATGGCGAGACTTACCGCGTGCGGCACGTGGATCAGCACTGCGATCCGCGCGGCAGCTGCATGAAAGATGATGCCGAACAGCGCCGCCGCAAACACCAGAAGCACGACAGACCGTAAAAGCCAGGCAAGGACAAAGCAGGCGGTAATGGCGAGCACCGTCACCGTCGTTCGCGCAGCGCTACGGCCATGTCCGGATGGGAAGGCTTGCGTCAACGCCTGGTCATGGCCGGTGAGAGGCCCTTTCGGAATCCGCGAAGCCGCACGCTCGCCGTTTCCTGAATAAGATCGCCTATGGGTGACGGGCAGCCTCGGATTATACTGATCCCCGGGCTGGTGATGATGCGTGGCCCGTTCAAACGCAGACGCCGCTCCAGGCGCGTCGTCTCGTCCAAGGCTGAGTAGTTTCCGAGCCTGTCACAGTCTGAAGCGTGAGCGCACCCTCTGATCTTGGCGTGGTGGTCGACCAGCCGATCGACCGAATATCGTCCTCGCCACGCAGCCCAGGGAAAACCGGCTATGACCTACAAGACGCTCATGGCGCATCTCGGCCTTCGCCAATCGAACATGGAGGTGCTGCGGGTCGCGGCCGACCTCGGCAGAAGATTCGATGCGCGCGTGGTCGGGATCGCCGCCTGCCAGCCCATGGAATTCGTCTATGGCGACGGCTATTTCGGCGGCGGAGCGGTGGCCGCATGCCGGGATGCGCTTGAGGGCGAAATACGCGCCGCCGAAAGCGAGTTTCGTGAGGGCATGAAAGGCAACGCGGCATCGCTGCAATGGCGTTCACTCTATACGACCGATGCGTTGCCTTATTATCTCGCAAGCGAGGGCCGCTGCGCTGATCTTATCATCACGAGCGCGGCAACCGCCCAGCCGTTCGATGCCGCGCGGACTTCCAGCGTCGGCGATCTCGTGATGCGCGCGGGCAGGCCCGTGCTTGTGGTACCGCGAAGCGGCGCCAGTATTCCGTTCGAGAGCATCGTCGTTGCCTGGAAAGACACGCGCGAAGCCCGACGCGCAGCCATCGACGCCTTGCCGCTGCTGGCATTGGCAAAGCATGTGACGGTTCTCGAAATTGCCGAGAAGGAAGATCTCGCGAGCGCACTGGAGAGAGTCCAGGACGTCACGCAGTGGCTTGGCCTGCATGGGATTACGGCCGCAACGCTCGCCGTCCCCGCGCATGGCGATACGGTGAGTCAGCTCGAGGCGCTGTTGACGGGCGATAAATGCGATCTCGTCGTCGCCGGCGCCTATGGACATAATCGGCTGCTGGAGTGGGCATTCGGCGGCGTGACACAGGATTTGCTTGAGGGCGGACGATGCGCCCTGCTGTCCCACTGAACAGACAGGTTCGATATGCACGCAATGGTGATGAACAAGGTCGGCGGTCCCCTGGTCTGGACCGAATTGCCCGATCGCCACCCCGGCCCCGGCCAGATCCGGGTATCGATCGCGGCTTGCGGTGTATGCCGCACCGATCTGCATGTGCTGGACGGCGAATTGCCCGACCAGCCCGTGCCGATCATCCCCGGGCACGAGATCGTCGGCCGGATCGACGCGCTCGGCGAGGGTGTTGGATCCCTGCGGCTCGGCGAGCGGGTCGGCGTGCCCTGGCTCGGACATACGTGCGGCGTCTGCCCCTATTGCGCCGCGCAGCGTGAGAATCTCTGCGATCACCCGCTCTTCACGGGCTATACCCGCGATGGTGGCTTTGCCACGTCGGTCATCGCTGACGCGCGCTTCGCCTTTCCCTTGGGCGAGACCGGCGAGGACGTGGCGCTCGCGCCCTTGCTGTGCGCCGGGCTGATCGGCTGGCGTTCGCTCGTCATGGCCGGCGAGGGAAAGCGGATCGGCCTTTATGGCTTTGGGGCGGCGGCGCACATCGTCGCGCAGGTCGCACTTTTCCAGGGACGATCGGTCTATGCCTTTACGAGACCGGGCGACACGGCGGCGCAGGACTTTGCCCGGGGCCTGGGCGCCGTCTGGGCTGGCGGCTCGGACGAGGTGCCGCCCGAACTGATGGATGCCGCGATCATCTATGCCGTTGTCGGTGATCTCGTTCCAATCGCGCTGAAGGCGGTACGCAAGGGCGGCACCGTGGTGTGCGCCGGCATCCATATGACCGACATCCCGAGCTTCCCTTATGCGCTCCTCTGGGAGGAGCGGCGACTCGTCTCGGTCGCGAATCTGACGCGCCAGGACGGCCTCGACTTTCTGTCGCTGGCGCCGAAGATCGGCATCGTGACGCGCACCACGATCTACCCGCTCCAGCAAGCGAACGATGCGCTCGCCGATCTTCGAGCCGGACGCTTCGAAGGCGCCGCTGTTCTCGTTCCCTGAGCGCAATGACGGTGTTGCGCTGGCTGACGATCCATCAGCAAGACTACCTCGGCGAGTTCCCAAAGATTGGCGAGATGGAGACGCTGGGCAGAATTCCGGATTCGCCGGGCGCTTGAACAAAGATGCCGGTCCGGACCCGATAGCGCGGGATCCACGGCGAGGCATCAAGGGAGCGCAGCTGGTTGGCACGCCTTCTGGGCTGACCGCGACTCAGCCCCGGAAGCCCTATGGTTCGCCAAGATTAAGTGTTGCGGACCGTCACCATCGATCATGCGGCATATCGCGCGAACGGCACGACGTTGAACCCGACCGTGCCCGTTCCGCTGCGGATCATGGTGCTCAGTTGCTTCGACCAGGTATCGAGCGCGATCCGCTTCTCGCGATCATAGCGGTAGAGATTGTAGACGCCGGCGATACCGCCGACGCTACCGCTGACATGGTTGAGGATCGCCTCGGTTACCTCGACGGGCACGCCAAGCGCCTGGAGGTTGGTCGCCCCGGTGCGCCGCAGATCGTGATAGCGCCACCGCACCAGGTCGATCTCGTCTCCATCCTCGCCACGCTTTTCGCCACGCTCTCGCATGATCTCGAGCAGGAAGCCGTCGAGTTGCTTCTTCACTTTGGAGAAGCCGGACATCGGGGTATCGCCGGTCGTGGTGAACACCAGTCCGCGGCGCCTTGGCCCGAGCGCCTTCAGTTCCTGCATCGCCAGATCGTTGAGCCAGACCCGGTGCGGCTGGTCGTTCTTGGCCCGCTCCGGCGGCAGCTGCCAGGTCCTCTGGTCGAAATCGATTTCCGACCAGTCCAGCGCCGCAACCTCTTCGCGCCGCTGAAGGGTCAGGATCAGGAGTCGTGTCATCGCCGACCACAATTCATGTACCCTGGCGGTCGCATGCCAGAGCGACACGAGCTCTTCGGGCGCCAGCACCCGGCGACGGCTCGCCAGTGCCTTGGGCGCCTTCATGTTCGCGATCGGCGATTTTTCCAGATCGCCACGATCCGCCGCCCAGTTGAACATCAGACGCAGCACGGAATGGGCGATCTTCTTCGAACCGGGTCGCGATGCATAGCTGTCGAGCAACTCGACGACATCGGTGCGGACGATCTCCCCCAGCTTCTTGCCGGCAAAGTGGGGCTTCAGCCGCTTCAGGATTCGTTCGGCTTCCTCCCACGAATCCTTCCAGTTTTCCTTCAGGTACAGCTCAACGAAGCGGTCCGCATAGGCGTCGAACGAGAAAAGCAGCACCTGCCGCTCTGCCTCCACACGCGCGCGCTCTTCCTCTTCGGCCTTAAGGCGCGCTCCTCCTTCTCCTGGCGCAGCGCCTCGGCGATCCGCCGCTCTTCCTTCACCGGATCGATGCCCTGGCGAATCTTGATCAGACGCCGCTCCGCCTCTTTACGGGCCCCCTCGGTCGTCCATGGGCTCCCATGGGCGCCGAGGGTCATGCGGCGAGCCGGCTTCCCCTTCATCCGGTACTGCAGCACATATGATTTTGAGCCGCCGACGGTTACCCGCAGACCGAAGCCGCGCAACTCGCTATCCCAGATGAACCGCACACCAGCAGCGGGAAGATCAGCCACATCAACAAGCCTCTTGGTCAATCTTTCACGCGCCATGGAGCATACCTATCCGTGTAATCGCCATGTAATCAGTCGATCGGGAACACAGGGATAGGGTAGCGAAACCGCTTCTATTGGCTAACGAGTAAAATAAATTACTTAGCGTAGCGTGGTGTTCTCTGGAGAACAGCCGAAAAGGTGCTGATTAATTCTCTTAATCAGCGGGTCCTTGGTTCGAGCCCAAGTGCGTCCACCATTTTTCATCTCCGCTCGTCGACACCTCCCCATGTGCATCCATTCCAGAGGTGTTTCCGGGGTAGCAAATCCCTACACACCAAGTCGCTGCGTGAATTGAATCCATTCTGATCGCAGTTGGCTGATTGCGGCCTCCGACCCTATCGACCTTGCCAGCGAACCATGGTTTTCTGGCACTCGCCCTACACGCAACAGGCCATCCGGCATGTCGCGGGAGGCATCGGGTTGACGATCACGGGAACTGCTATGTCGGATAGTTGGCTCAGCGAAATTCGTATCTTTCCCTACGGCAAGATACCGACCGGATGGCATCTCTGCGACGGGACGATCATGCCGGTCGCGTCGAATCAGGCCTTGTTCGCCTTGCTTGGAAATCGGTACGGCGGCGATGGCAAGACCACCTTCGGTCTGCCCGACATGCGCGGACGCGTTCCGATCCATCTGAACCCCGCTGACCCCACCTGCAATCAGGTGGGCATGGCCGGCGGGGCGGATAGCGTGACCCTAACCGTCAATCAGATTCCTGCGCATAGCCATCAGGTGTCAGCCTTCAACGCCAACGGGACCATTCCCATCCCGGTGAACGGCTATCCCTCGGCAGTGGCGCCGAACGGGACTGTCGGGACACCGCCGCCGCCGCAGATATATGGCCCGCTACCCACCGGCACCGGGACGACCACACCGCTCAACGCCGGGTCGGTTGTC
The DNA here is from genome assembly GCA_022345685.2 of Nothomitra cinnamomea. Taxonomy (NCBI): domain Eukaryota; kingdom Fungi; phylum Ascomycota; class Geoglossomycetes; genus Nothomitra; species Nothomitra cinnamomea. Next base: position 18,701 of record JAJDMX020000476.1, on the reverse strand, counting down.
GCCGAAGGCGGCGGGCAGGCACATGAGAATCGTCAGCCGACCATGGCGATGAACTGGTGCATCTGCGTCACGGGTTTCTTCCCATCCAGAAACTGAGCGGACAGCGAGGAACGCAATCATGGATCCCTATCTCGGCGAAATCCGCCTGTTTGCCAGCACCTACGCCCCACGCGACTGGGCCCTGTGCACTGGCCAATCATTGCCGGTAACCGGCAACGAGGCTCTCTTCGCGCTACTCGGCACGACCTATGGCGGTGACGGAAGAACCACGTTCAACCTTCCGGACCTCCGCGGGCTACTCGTTTGCGGGACGGGCCAGGCCACTGGTTCACCCAATAAATATGCATTGGGGCAGACCTTCGGCGTCGCACAGCTTGCCGTGACCGAAGCGCAGATGCCGTCGCACACCCATCCGGTCACGGCATCCACACAAGCTGCTAACGCCCTCATTCCAACAGGCAATGTCTTCGCAGCGCCGAGCAGCGTGCCGGAATACGTCAATTCCGGCGCTCCCGGTTTCGTCGCCCGCGACCTGGCGGCAGCCGTGCTCTCCAAAGAAGGTGGAAGCCAGCCGCACACCAACCTGATGCCGACAATGGCAGTGAACTACATCATCTGCATCCAGGGTATATTTCCCATCTGAAGGGGCCAATAAGATGAGTGATCCATTTGTCGGCGAAATTCGTGGCTGGGCGTGTACCTACTCTCCCCGCGGTTGGGCGCTATGCAACGGCCAGCAGATGCCAATCTCCCAGGCACAGGCCCTTTTCGCTATCGTCTCCAATCTCTTTGGCCCCTATACCCAGCAGATGTTCACCCTGCCCGACTTGCGAGGGCTAGCACCGATGGACGCGGGCAACCCTGCCCCGGCCTGGGTTGCGACGGGTATGCCATCCACCATCGCAGTCGCCCAGAAGCTCGGGTCGAGTTCGGTCACGCTGAACTACAATCAGATGGCCAATCATACTCACCAGGCTGTCGCCGCGACTGCTCCCCCGGCCTCCATGACCGTGACGCCGAATTCGAATGCCTATGCCTCGCGGCCGCTGATGCCCCCGTCGCCGAGCTTTCCTACAGGTGTGTCCTATAGTGCGTGGACCAACAGCGGTTCGCCCGACGTGACGATGGCGCCTCAGGCGATCGGCACGATCGGCGGCGGCCAGAGCCACGAGAACCGGCAACCCTTCCTGACCTTCAATTTTTGCATCGCGCTCGAAGGCCTCTATCCCTCACGAAACTGATCGTTCGCCCACCGGTGCTCCTTTCACGGGACATCGGTGGAACGCCGCATAGCCGTTATCGGACATGGCTTCCCACGCCGGATCGAGTATTCGATCGCGATGAGCTCGATCTCGCATGAAGACGTTGCGGAAATCGCGAGTCCCGATCCGACTGGAAAGTCGCCGGTTCAGTCGCGGGTTGTCGTACCGCATAGCCGTCTGTCGTGGTGGTGAGCGGCTTCCGTCGCGCCGTCGCGGCGCTGGGCGCCTATGGTCAATATGGCTTCCCATTTCTTCCCGGCCCCGCCCCCACGCCCACGGCACGGCTCAGACGGCTCACCGGGCCGAGCTATCTGCCGAAACGACGCCGGTTCCTTCGTCCATTTGTGTTCGCCGCCATGGTCCTGACATGGCCGCTGGGCGCGCTGGCAACGGCGATCAGGGTCGAGCGGCAGGATGCACGGCCCGGACGGCTGCGTCGCGTCGTCGACGCCTGGTGGCTGGCAGTGACGTGCAACGTACCGCCATTCGAATATCGCGCCTACAGCCTCGACCAGCCGGGTTCGCGCCCGGACCTGCTCCAGTTCGTCTTCTGGACTGACCTGCGCGCGTTCGCCGTGCTGAACGCGCGGCGCGGCGCGGAGGAACAGGCTGTCAAGGACAAGGCTCGTTTCGCCAGCATCTGCGAGACCCACGGACTGGCCTCCGTACCCACACTGGCGGTGTTCCGGGACGGCATCCAGGTGGCACCGGCGACGCCGTTCGTTCCTGAAGTGCCCGAACTGTGGGTGAAGAGCCTCATCGGCCACGGCGGCCACGGCGCCGCGCTTTGGCAGCGTGCCGACGGTTCCTATCGCAACGGCAAGGGCGCGTCCGTCGCCGCCGACAAATTCGCCCAACATGTCGGCGGAACCGACTGCATCGCCCAGCCAAGGGTCCTGAACCATGCCGCGATAGCCGATATTACCAATGGCGCTCTTGCCAGTCTGCGTATAGTCACAGGCATTGATCGTGAGCGCCGTGCGACGGTCGTAGCCGCGATGCTCTATCTGCCCAGCGGCGATCGGATCACGTCTGTTTCCGGCATCGGCTGCGCCATCGATATGGACCATGGTGTGCTGACCAAGGCGCTCGACTTTCGCAACGGTGCCCTGGACATCGCACGACATCCCGATACGAACGCGGAGATCACGGGAAGGGCGCTACCTTTCTGGCCGGAAAGTCTGGCACTTACCGTTCGCGCGCACGAAACCGGGTTTGGCCGGTTCGTCTTTCTTGGCTGGGATATCGCCCTTACCCCTGAGGGGCCCCTGTTGCTCGAGGCCAATTCCGGCTGGCTCGCCCTGCATCTTCAATTACTGAACGGCCCCCTGGGCCGGACAGGATTTTCGCGGATACTGAACGACCACCTATGAACAGGTCGTCCGCCGGTTAGAGGGCCGGCTTCAGGCGATGCTGACAAGATTCTCTCCGACCAAGTGCTCGATTACCGCCCGGACCTCTACACGGCAGGTCTCCGGGTCGACATCATACTCCCCGGTCAGGCAATCGATGAGGTCGGCCAAGGTCCGGGGTGTTTCGATAAGCTCCCAAATTCGCCGCGTAACAGGCGACAGCTCGAAATAGCTTCCCTGTTCAACGCTTAGCATCAGCAGCTTTTCACCCAGCGGGGCACCAAGCGTGCCAGGACCGCGCTGCAGAACCATGGCCTCGTCGATCGGAACGGACGGAATCATCAAATGCTTTCCCGAAGTATGAAAATTGAAGCCGACACCTATGGTAATGTCCTGGCCGTTGCCTCGCGATCGCGCGGATAGCCAAGCCTGTCCATCATGAAACCATGCGCGCTCTCGAGCGAGGCCACAAGATCGCTGGCGAGCAGCGCACGGCCTTCACCGGGCTCGGCCCGGCGGAAGAAAGGGATTTCGGGTTTGAAGCGTTCCGAGAATCCATGTTTCAGCTCTTCCCGCTGGAGCCGAGCAAAATCCGTAAAGGCAATGGCACGCTCGACATCACCGGGCGCAACCCGAATCTTCAGGAACTCCAGCGCGCGCGTCAGCCATTCCGCCGGTGACGCCAGCAAATCCTCGTAACGGATGAGCAGGGTCGGAACAGCGTCCTGGTCGAGCCAGCTTGCGACGTGCGAACTCCAGTCCTGAGTCTTCTGGAATATCTGCTTGGAGAAATGCTTAGGGATGCCCTGAAGGTCACCCTCCGGATCGTTCATGAAGGATACCGTCCTGCTCGGTGACCAGTTCCAAAAGGTCGCGAGGGACAAGGCAATGTCGCGGGGATCCCGCACCAGATAGAGCGCCACCTGGCCTGCGCTGACTCCGTGGATCGGAGTGCCCTCGCGATTGAAGCGATAGGCATCGTGGCTCTTGAAATAACACCGATCAGCCTCGGCGCGCGCTTCCGCATCGCAAAGCCTGGGCCGCAACAGGTCCTGCTCCTCGGCGGTCAGCAGCGAAGTTTCGATAAACGATGCCTCGTCGACGATGCTGCGCGGCAAGGGACCTGTGCCGACGGTGATATGCTGGTCCGGCGTCCACCGCGCTGCTTCGGGTTTCAGGAGATGCATCATCATCAGACGCATCCAGGTGTTGCCCGACTTCATGTAGGACGCGATCCACACGGGACCATCCGGCCCGCCGGACGAGGTCACACCAGCGATTCCCAATGAGCCTTCAGGCAGGCGACGCTGCGCCCGTTGTCAGCGACGGCCACCGATCGACGAAAGACATAGACGGGAACGCGGTCGACAAGCTGCGCCATGAGCGCGAATCGCTGAGAGACATCGTTGATCTGGTTTGCGAGAAGGCGGCGATAGCGCTGATGATCGAGCATGACCGCAGCCTTCCCGGCGGACAGCTGCTCGATGATGGGATCGGCACCCTCCGGCAAGGATTCGAGAACATAGATGGCGCGGAGCGGCAGCACGGTTTCCGCACGCTGTGCCGGAAGCTCGACATGGAATTTGTGGATCAGGCTGCGCACCGCCTTGCGACGGTGCTCGGCCACTTCCATCCAGTCGATCACATCCTCCCACAAGCGGAACCTGCGCCCATCCGCCTGAAGGAAGGGGATGTCACCGCCGAGATCCAGAGCGGAAACGTCGTCGCTCACGATTTCACAGCCACCGTGCAGACAGAGCAGCGCTGCCAGCGTAGACTTGCCTGCACCCGAGGCGCCGCTGAACGCGAACACATTGCCGTGAAAGGCCACTGCAGATGCATGCAGGACCAGCGCGCCCCGCTGATAGAGGGCGATCGCGATCGCCGTTCCGATGATGAAGATAGCTGCGTCGTCCAGCGCGACGTCAGCAACGGGCTCGACAACAATATCGGTTCCGGACGTCACCAGGAAACGGACGACCCCGGGCACTTCGACCAGGAACGAGGGAGAGGCGGACTGCCAGTTCGGCCCAATCAGGACCGCGCCGTCCAGAACAGCGGGAACGCTCCCAAGCCGAATATATATATCGGCATGCTCGCTGCCGTCGTCCTCAATACTTCCGTACAATGGGATATCCGACTGCACGCGCAAGCCGGATATCCGATAATATCGCGAGGCCCCGACAGCTACCGGCACGGGCATGCGCATCCAGCCGGCGACCGAATGTCAGATCGAGCGAAGCGTCAGGACGCCGGGCCGGTCGTGGTCGTGAATTCAGTCAACGTCCTGTATTTGCCCTGCGTCTCGCGATTCAGGTCATAGCGCTCGAAGGTTGGGGTTTCCCAATACTTGCGCTCGCTTGAAAGTGCGTTCCGCCTGGCCGGCTGGGTCTCGTGATCCATACCAATGTTCCTTCAATTACTTCGAAGCTGCGACAGTCGCCATCGACGGTAGAGGTCCCCACGTCAAGACGATATGGTGCAGATGCGAACAAATCTGCCATGCCATAGCGCTAAAACTACAACTACATGCTGCTCAAATTCGTAACCCGTTCGCAAATCAGAGCAAACTTGGGGTAAGCCGCACCGTTAGGGGCTTCGCGGCAGCTGTGGCCCGCGGGCATCTTGCTGTTCCAGCCAGTTGGAAAACGCTCTACGGCAAAAAATATGCTCGGTTTCGATATCCCGCTCTTTCGCCGTTGCGCCAGTTCGCACCACCGCAGCGGGAGTGCGTATTCACTCAGCGCAATCAACCCGGAATTTCCGTCGGGACCATGGGTTCGCGTCGCTCCATGGCCGGGAACGCGATGCGCCTGATCTGCGGCATATGGCATCTCGACGGCAAACAGGTCGATTTCCCCATGCTCGACGCGATGGCGGCGGGAATGGTCGCGGCAGGGCTCACCCCTGAGGTGCGCCGGTCAGTCGAAGGCAATGTCGGCCTTGCCGTGGTGGATTTTGCGGCGCCGACTTCCGCCCCCCCTGCACCCGCATCGCAACGTGGCACCATGCTCGCAGTCGACCGCCGGCTCGACTCACCCGGGCAGCTTGCAGCATTGCTGGATTGTCCGGACGCGGACCAGGACATCCTCATCGGAAGGGCGATCGAACGCTGGGGAGGCGACGCACCGCTCCATCTGTCCGGCGACTTTTCCTTCGCCCATTGGGACCCCGAAGCACGCCGGCTGTTGTGCGCACGCGACATGTTCGGGGTCAGGCCCTTTTACTATGCGTGGCGCCCCGGGGAGTGCTTTGCCTTTGCATCCTTTCCATCTGGTCTTCATGGCGGCGGGCTGGTGCAGCGAACATTCAACCGCGTCGCGCTGGCGCGTCACCTCGTCCAGCAGCAAAGGCCCGGCGAAGCGTTGTTCACCGGCATGGCTCGCCTTCCCGCCGCCCATCTCCTCGAGGTTTCCGCGGATGGCCTGGCGGTGCGGCGCTACTGGGCGCCGGATGCACGAATTGCGGGTCGCCGGCATGCGATGCCTGACGAGGCCGCCATCGGCCTGCGCACCCTTCTTGATGCTGCTGTCCGCAGTCGCCTGCCTCAATCGGGCGCGGTTGCGGCACATTTGAGCGGCGGGCTCGATTCGTCAGCGATTGCCATCCTGGCCGCGCGCCAGCTTCACGAAAGCGGCCGGCGCCTGCATGCATGGTCCTTCCTCGACGTCCAGCGAAATGATGTCGTACTCGACGATGAAACCGCTTTCGTTCAGGCCGTGCTGGAACAGGAATCCGGCATCGCCTGGACCGCGGTGCGCCCACCGCGCGATGATATCGACCCCGGAGCGTTCCATTCCGACCTTCCGCTACCGGTCGGGCCGGAAGATCCCGATTGCGCGGTCTGCGCCGGCGCGGCTGCAGCTGGAGCGCGAATCATCCTGTCTGGCTGGGGTGGTGACGAAGCGGCCACCTTCAACGGGCGCGGCGCGCTGGCCGAGCTTTTCCTCAAGGGGCGATGGCGCACACTGGCCCGCGAATGCTCGGCGCTCAGGCGCGAACGCGGCGTGAGGATCGCAGACATCCTGCGCGGAGAAGTGATCGGCTATCTGCTTCCCACCTTCTGGCACGCGGCGCGATCCCGCAAACGCGGCGACGGGCTCAGGCACCGACTCCTGCAGTGTTTACCGAAGGACATTGCGACGGCGCTCGGGAAAGATCGGGACGGCGCGCTGTCCATGGGGCCGGACGCCGGGGCGAACCGTGTGCGGCTGATCGGTTCGTCCCATATCGCACAGCGATGCGAGAACTGGGCGGCGCAGGGCGCTCAGCATGGTGTCGCCTTCACCTTCCCGATGCTCGACCGCCGGGTCGTGGAATATGCCCTGTCGCTTCCCAGCGAGTTGTTCCTCCGCGACGGCTGGAAAAGGCGGGTGTTCCGGGACGCGATGCAAGGGGTGCTGCCCGACATCATCCGCAAGCGCCACGCCAAGGCCACGCCCTTCCCAGCCCTCCCGTTGATCATGGCCGAGCAGAAGGAAAAACTGGCGGCGCGGGTCGAGGAGGTGGCGGCGAACGACACGGTACGAGCCCTTCTGGATGTCGACACGCTACGCGCGCAAGTCGCCGCCTTGCCCGATCCGGCGAAGATCAAGGCCACGCTCAGCGGCAATCCGGCTCCTTCGGCTGATGCTGCTGCGCTACGCCAGATCCTGCGCCTGGCCGTCTATATTGCGCAGGACCGTTGATCGCGCGTTCAGGCCTTCGTTCATTCTCCCGGCTCCGCCCAGATACTGAACGTCTCCCGATCATGGGCTCCAACTACGGCAACGGTCTGGCCAGCCACCACATCCATCGCATCGCGAAACGGATAGAATAAGGTCGCCCAACAGGATGAACCGCCAGGCCCTGGCCGATTCTCGTAAAAAATCTCGTCGTCCATCTTCAGATGGATCCATTGCAGCACACCATTGATGGGGCGGCCATCGGCGACCACCGTGGTACGCTGCTTCCGCGGACGAAACGGGCCACCAGAGCGAAAGTCGAATTGCATCAGATCCGCGCTCGAACTCCGAACGTCGAGGCTCGGATCGCCGATAGCATGCGGCCACACCGGGGATGCCAACAAGTTGAACCCGGAAAGGTCGAATCCTTCGATAATTCCCATGCGCCGCTTCTCCAGGACGCTGCTCCAGGCGAGAGCCACCCGCACCGTCCCCGCTTCCGGGATCATCCGACCATCGGGTTTCAGCCAGCGAGCCGACTCCTCCATGACCGCGAGACATCCTTCGCCGATCAGGTTATTGCTGACGATCTCGGACACCAGTATGTCCACCGGGCCGCCAAGATCCTGCTCCACATCGAGCTCGGACGAATGCCTGGCGATCAACCGGACACGACCCGCGAACCCGTTGGCATCGAGAATCCGCGTCGCGGCCCCGGCGACCGCCGCATTCTGCTCACAGGTAACGACGTCCTGCGCTCCGGCACGCGCTGCCATCATCGCGAGCAACCCGGTACCCGTGCCGATATCCAGAACGCGGGATTGGGGAGTCACCGCACGGCGCAGGGCCTGGTCATAAGCCTGGTTACGGGCATGATCGCGCACGATCACAAAATGCCAGTCCGGCACCATTTCCTTGAGCAGCGTTTCCGCCGCGCGGGTGATATCGGGAGCCGGCGCCATCGCAAGCACCTCGTGGACAAGTGCCGCCGCGCGGTCGGGCCGAGTCCCGGTCATGGCCTTCGCGATGTTGATCAAGGCCCGCGGATCACCTGCTCCCTGTTCGGCAAGTATTTCAAGCGCGTCATGCATATCGGCTGTCGCCATGCGCGGTCCTCCTGGCGCACCGCGAGGCAAGGGTGCGTACTGTCAGCCCGTTAAGACTTTCGGCGATCCGATGCGAATAATGTTTTGCGACAAAATACGCCCGCGCCACAGCCTCAGCGCACCCTGAACGGCAGGAATCGGGCAGATGGAGGAACATTCACTCCCACCCTTGCCGGATCAGTCGCAATATCGGTTACATTCTGATGACATTGCCATGACTCGCGGTTAGTCTGCCCTGTGCTTTCAGACCCATCCCTGGTTGCGGCGCGTCGGCCCGAGCATGAACTGCGGGGTCAATGGGGCATCTACTCGGCCCGAAACGGTCGATGGATAGATGTCGTCTTCGCCTCGGAACGTGAGGCAGTCGACTCGATCAGGGTACTCAATGGAGAACGGAACCGCCGCGGCTGAGTTTCGACTCGCGCCCAGGAGCAGTCGAGATGGGAACCGTCAGCAGGCCGCTAGAGACGATGCAGGCGAAGCGGCTTGCTGTTCTCGCGCGTGATAACCCCCTTCGCTTCCAGATCCAGTTGCACACCCTTGAGCCACCAGCCTGCCTTCGCCCCGCCAGGAAACAACGCTTCAGGCAATAGCGGCGGCAGTCGCTCCTTCGCGTCCGCCACCGTAAGTCTAGGCGTGGCGGTCGGAAGAACCTTCAGAAGCGCATCCCGCATCGCGTGATATTTGTCCGCGTCCACCCGCACCGTCCGGTCCGGGGTGTTCGGGTTCTCCATCGCCACCTTGACGGGTCGCCCGGCGGTCATGAGCCCAAGCCTACGACGGCAGGCGCGCGAAAACCCATCGCTATCCAGGCGCCGAGCAGATTCCACATGAATTTACCCGAATGCGTGGCGTAGTTGGGGATGTCATCCGACAGCACCACGCCGTCGCGCCGGTCCCGGGTCATCACCCGCATTTCGAGCGGTGGCGCGCCAGCCATCCGGTCGCGATATACACTCAGCCAATGGCCCTTGCTGAATTCTAGGAACATTGCCGAATTGCAGCATGTCGCCACCACGCGCCGCGTCGGTGCGCCGGGCGTGAGACGGTGCTCTTCCAGCTGATCGCTACCTTTGGCGCAGCGGATGCGGTCCTTTCGTTGAAGCACGAAATCAGTGCCTCCGTCGGCACCAAGCACCCGCGGCGCGCCAACAAGCTGTTCGATCAGCGCGCCAGCCACGCGGCAGACGGGGTATGTGTGTTCCTTGCGGCTTATGGAAACCGCACTGGCGGCCCCTGAAGGTTCCGATGGGCCATCGCTCTTGAGGCGGATCACTCGATCAAGTGATACGTTCCAAAAACGACCAGTAGAGCAAACCTTGGCTAGCGCGGTGCGGGGTAATCCTCGCTAAACCCCGTTCTAGCATTCGTGACCTTCATCCGGCGGTCCGGCCAGACCGAAACGCCGAGCGAAAAGCCGCCATCCTCCTTGCCTTCCGGATTGGCAATGAAATCGGCGGGCCTGTTTACCTCCGGGCTTCTGGTCGCATAGTGCAACTGCCATATCGCAGGATGCGATGACGCTGCGGCAACCGTCTGGAACACCCGCGCGTCACCACCCTTGGTCGCCCCATTGGCCATCAGCGCGACGCGCGGCTGCAGGGCGGCCAGCAACGGTGGCGTCGTGCTGAGCTGCGATCCGTGATGGGACACCACAAGCAGATCGGCGCGCCCGAGACGATTGACCGGGCAGGCCAGCCCGATTTCCACATCCGCGGTGAGATCAGCGAGGCTGACGATCCGGGCCTCGCCATAGCTTGCGACGACACCGATCGAGCGCGGATTCTCTTCGCCGCCATTGCCCATGTCGGGCAGCCTTGGTGCATTGCAACCCGGCGTTGGGCCGCCCGCTCCCTTGAGTATTCTGGGCAACAGCCCACGGTCCGCCGAGACGATGTCCAGTGTCAGCGGCCCGATGGCGATCCTGTCCCCAGCCTTGACGCTTCGGTGTTTCCGGCCGCCGAGCAATACCTCGTAGCGCGCATAAAGAGACGCGATCGCATCGGGCGCCGGCACCGTACCAGCGGGCGGCATTTCCCGATTGGGACCGTGATCGATGATCTCTCCGACCGGCATCACTGCCAGCAAATCCTGGATGCCGCCTAGGTGATCGAGATGGTAGTGGGTGATGATTAGGTAATCGATCCTGGTGACGCCAAGCGCCTTTGTCGCGGCAAGGATGCGGTTCGCGCTCGATTCCGCCAGCGGCGTGCCACGCACCCCCGCCGGCCATCCGGCGTCGAGCAATACCGATCTCCCCTGCGGGGTGACAAGCAGCGTGCCCCCACCACCCTCCATGTCGATCGACACCACGCGAAGCGGTTTCGCCGGTTGGGCAGCAGCAGCCACGGTTGCCGGAATAGCGAGCAAGCCAGTCGAAAGCATCGTAACCAGTCCGAGCATGGAATTCCTGCCATATCGGGTAATCGTCGCTCGCATCCGGCATTCCTTTCAACTCTCCGGCCCATGCACAGGTCGGCGATCGCGTCGTTTCCATCAGCCTATCTTCGAGCTATGCACATCGCAATCATTGTATACAAAAACCCGGTGTGTCGAAACTGATCGTCAGCCGACCGGGTTGGCCCTGGTACCTTGCTCAGTTTCGAGAAATTCGGACTTTCCTCACCTTATCCCGGGACCATAGTCGCCTTGCCGGTTCAGCGTTGCGAAATCTTGCATACATGATAGGAGCCACGATGCGGCGACAGCCTCGGGAAGCCATTCCTCACTGGAGTTCATGTGACAATGCGGATGAAGCGTGGTTTCGCAGCAGGTGCTGCCGTTCTGACCCTCGGCCTTCTGGTCGGTCACAGCCTTGCACAACCGCTGGCCGCGATGCCCGATGCGAAAGGCCCGCCACCCGGCCCCGCGCTTGAACTGATCAACAAACAGTGCAGCGCGTGCCATACCACCGCCACCGTCTTCGCGCAGCGCAAGTCCGCCGACGACTGGGCTTCTACCGTCCAGATGATGGTCGACCGCGGCGCCGAGCTGAAGCCGGAAGAGACCGATACCGTCATCGACTATCTGACAAGGAATTTCGGCGACGCACCGGCCACTCCGACTGCGCCCGCGACCACTCCCTGAAACAGAGGGGTAGGCACCACCCGCCCCCCTCCTTTCGCCTATCCGCACCCAATATTATTTGCGGATGCCCAGCGCATAGACCCGCGCGTCGTGCGACACGAGATAGACCTTCCCCAGCGCCACGACCGGCTGGCTGAAATGGGTCCAGTCCTTGATCAGGCCCTTGCTCGAATAGAGCTGCTTCCCCGTCTCTGCATCGAACGCGTACAAAATCATGCTGCCGACCGGCGTCGAGCGAAAGCGTGCCGAAGCAGCGGTGGCGCTGTTCAGGCGCGATCCGTCCGGCAGGGTCGGATTCTGCATCGCCTGACCACCGGTCTGGGTCGCGTAGACCACGCCGTTCGCCACCACGGGCGGATCGGGCATGATCATGTTGCCGGAGATCCATTCCGGGCTCAGCGAGATCTTGTCGCCTTCGTTGACCACCTGGAATGCCATGATGCTGCCATTCGGCGACTCTCCGGCATCGCTCCTGAATGCCGGCGCGAACCTGGACCGCGGGCCCCACATGGGGAGGTAGAGATATCTTTTGCCCTCGGGGTTCTCATAGGTGGTGATCGAGCCCCACACGCCCTGGCTCGGATCGGTCCCAGCTGCCGCGTCATTGCCGAGCTGCGGCGACTTGTAGAGCGGCATCTGGTGGTTCTTCGCCTGGCCGCCGCCCATGTCGTTCGCGTCGAGCAGATAGAGGATACCCTCCTTCTGCGCTGTCGCGACCAGCGTCTTGCCGCCGAACGGGAAGACCACCGGGCTCGCCGAACCGGCGAGATCATGCGCGAAGATATATTTGAAATTCTCGGGCGTGAACGAATCGGCCACGCGCGTGGCCTTCGGCGTCAGCTTCATGATCGTATCGCCCCAGCTTCCCGCCGCGGGATCATAGACTCCGTCTGAGGTCTCGAAGATCACCGTGTTGGCCGGTCCCCGGGCAAGTCCGCCACGCCCCCACGGGGCGGCGGGCCGCCCCCCGCTCGTATAGAAACGGGTCAGTTGAGGGCTGGCCAGGTCGCGCACGTCGACTGCGGTGACGGCTGAGGGATCGGTCATCACCGAGGGCCCGGCGGGGGCGCCGCCGCGCCGCACGATCGGCGCCACCGCCGACGCCATGGCCGAACGCGGATCCTGCACCTCGCCACAGGCCCGGCCGCTGGTGGTATAGACGATGTCGTCGATCAGGTTGAGGCTCCACGCACGCGTGAATGGCGCCACCATCTCGATCGGGGCCATGCGCTCCGCCCCGTCGCCGAGGCCAAGCGCACGCAGCTTCCCGTCGCTTGGAATGAAGAAGATCAGGCCCCGTGCCTTGTCCACGACCGGGGTCGCATTCGCCGTGTTCGGGCACAGCCAGGTGGCGTTCTTCTTCGCCCTGATCGGATTGGGAAACGCTCTCTGCCAGGCAATCGCGCCCGTATCGGCATCGAGCGCGAACAGGGTGTCATCGGCCCCGAGCAGGTAGATCAGGTTCTTCGGACCCTGCGGCGTCGGGACGCCCGCTGCGATGATCGGCGAGGTCAGGGTGGACAGCACCACATCGGTGACCGGCGTCGACAGCTTCGTGCTCCACTGAAGCTTCAGCTTCGAAACATTCTTCCGGTCGAGCGTGCGCTCGCCCCGGTTCCACGCGGTCCGCTCCTGATCGTACCCCCAGGTGGTCCACTCGTTCGCGGCGGCGGGTGCGTGAGCTGGGGCGGCTTCCTGGGCCTGCCCGGCTCCGGCAACGGCCAGCGAAACCACCAGGGCGGGAACGAGTGTAAGAAATTTTCCGGACATCGCTGCCTCATTTTCTGCGGGTAGGGAAAGATCCGAGGGCTGCCCCTCTCATGGCGACGCGAAAGCTCACCGGCAGCGCCATAATCCGGTATACATGTTTTGATGAGCCACACAATTTTCGTTGTCAATCCCGCTGACGAGCCTGCCCGGTGAAAGGCGGCTGCCCTCGCAACCACTGACCTGGCGACCTCCCGGCCTTACCCCTCGGAACCGGCACCTCGGGTACAAGTACCTCTATAATATATTGATTATACATTAATATTATATCCAAAATTGGGGACATACCGCCCCGAAACCCTGGCCACGAACAGCGCGAGCCTCCCGTTGCCGAGCCTCCACTACGCTGGTTGACGACACTTCGCAGAGATGTATACAAGAATCGTATAACAGAAACCGAATCCAAAACTACAGGGGATGCACGTGTCAAAGGTATTGAAGAATCTCGCCCGCGGTGGATCGAGCATCGCGCTGGGCACGGCCCTGTACATCGTCGCCATGCCGGCATGGGCGCAGACCACTCCCGGCGCGGACGCGACCCAGGTGACGCCGGAGACTTCACTCCCAACCGCCGACGACCAGAGCGTGGCAGAGCCGCAGCAGGACATCGTCGTCACCGGCACCAGCATCCGCGGCGTCGCCCCAATCGGATCGAACCTGGTCGCAGTCGGCGCGGAAGCGCTGCACGACACCGGGGCGCAGACGGTCACCGGCGCGCTTGCCTCAGTCCCCTCCCTTTCCGGCATCACCGGCCAGGGCAATACCTCCGCCTTCTACCAGCCCAGCATCCACCAGCTCGGCGCCAGCGCCAGCAACTCGACCCTCGTGCTGATCGACGGCCATCGCGGCCCGACCGGGGGCACCAACCACACCTTCCTCGACCCGAACATCGTGCCCAACATCATGCTCGAGCGCGTCGAGGTCCTCGCCGAGGGCGCGTCGTCGATCTACGGGTCGGACGCTGTCGCCGGCGTCATCAACTTCATCACCCGCAAGCGCTATGACGGCATCCAGGCCGAAGGCTCGGTCACCCTGCGCAACGGCACCGCCGGATACAGCGCCGGCCTGCTCGCCGGCCAGACCTGGGATCGCGGCTGGGCCGTGATCGGCGCGCAATACAGTTATCAGGACAACCTGCGGAACAGCGACCGCGATTTCACCAACCCGAACCATATTGCGCAGGGCGGCACCAATTTCCTGACGCGCAGCTGTTCGCCAGCGGGCGTTCAGCCCGGCGGCACGGGCGGCATTTATTATGGCCCCTATACGGGCACGGCGCAGCCGAACGCGACGGCCAGCTACCCCTGCACCAACTGGGGCGCTACCGATCTCGTCGGCTCCGAAACGCGCCAGAGCGTCATGGGCAAGGTAAGCTTCGACGTTACCGATAAGCTGACAGTCGGGCTCGACCTGCTCTACGCCCGCCGCCGTAACGACACGCTGCAGGGTGCCGGCACCGTACAAGCTACCGTCTTCCGTACCGGCGCCCAGGCAAACCCCTTCTACGTCCAGATGCCGGGCGTGCCTGAATTCCTGCCGGACGGCGTCACGCGCAATCCCGGCTATGATAAACAGACCATCACATGGGACGCGACCGACCTTGTCGGCCCGGCACATGGTCGTTCCGATTCCGACAGCATGTATGCGAACTTCACTGCGAGCTACGAGATCAGCAGCGATTGGCACGCCGACTTCCTAGCCAGCGTGGGGCGTGACGAGAGCACGACCTACACCACCGGCGCGATCAACAGCAGCGTCGCGAATCTCGCCCTCAACGGCACCACCAATGGCGGCGGCAGCCTGACGGCCGTTTCCATTCCGGGCACCACCACCATCGTCACTCAATTGCCGCTCACCGCGGGCAACGCGCTCGACGTATGGAACCCGGCGGGCCCAACCAACCGCACTTCCGCGGCGACCATTGCCCGGCTGCTCGACAACACGAACCGCCTCCGCGCGACCAGCGGCTATCAGCAGTTCCGCGCCAGCGCGAGCGGCTCGCTGTTCGACCTGCCCGCGGGACCGGTCAAGATCGCGTTCGGTGCCGAACTGCTCAAGACCCAGCTTAGCCAGTTCGTGACGCGCGCCAACAACAGCGGCCCGGCGTCGAGCGGCTCGCAGCAGCTGTTCTTCCCGTTCGACCGCACCGTTTATTCGGGTTTTGTCGAGATGAACCTGCCGATCGTCTCACCTGACATGGACAGCTTCATCCACCGGTTCGATATCTCGGTCGCCGGCCGCTACGACCATTATGACGATTTCGGCGAGACGACGAACCCCAAGATCGGCTTCAATCTCGAACCCGTCGCCGGCCTGCGCCTGCGCGGCAACTGGTCGACCTCGTTCGTGGCGCCACCGCTGACCATCATCGGGGACAGGTTCGGCGCCTTCGGCACAGCCGGCTGGGGCGCACAGACCAACAACATCTCAGTGCCGACCGCAGCCTATCCCGACGTCGTGAAGATACTCCCTGGCTGCGCCGGCCAGGCGCTGTGCAACATCGGCACGCTCCAGGGCATCCAGAATACGACGGGCGATCCCAAAGCGGGTCCGCAGGAAGGCAGCGGCTGGTCGCTGGGCTTCGATGTGGAGCCGTCGCTGGTCCCCGGCCTGCGTGCCAGCTTCACCTATTGGAACACGAAGTTCACCGGCGGCGTGACGGGCCCGCAACTCGCCAACGTCATCAATACCGCGTCCGCACAATATCTGCTGACCTTCTATCCGAACTGCGCCACGCCCGCGGAGATCGCGGCGGTGACCCAGGGAATTCCCCAGACCAGTTCCGCGGCGGCGTGCACCAACTACATCTTCCACACCCTGAACACGAACTGGCTGAACCTGGATATCTCCGGCATCGATTATCAGATCGACTATGATTATCGGACCGACAATGCCGGCACCTTCAGCGCAGGCCTTTCCGGCACGGAGTTCACCAAGTTCGACCAGTCCTTCGGCTCCGGCCCGAAATACAGCGTGCTGAACACCGCGGGCAACAACGGCACCTTCCCGTCGCTGAAGCGCAAGGCGCGTGCCTATCTCGGCTGGGCTGACGGCCCCTTCTCGGCCCGGCTGTTCGCCAACTATACTGGTGGATTCCGCAACTGGTCGTCCAACACGGTCACCCCGCTGACCCGCGACGCCAATGGCAACCCGAACGGCGGTGGCGACAAGGTGAAGGCGCAGACCACCTTCGACCTCAACATGGCCTATGAGTTCAAGGGCAGTTTCCTGAACGGCACCCGGATCTCGCTGTCCGGCCTGAATATCTTCGATCAGGATCCGCCTTTCTACAACACAGGCGCCGGCTACTACAGCCTGATCCACAATCCGTTCGGCCGCACCGTTACCCTCGCGCTGAACGTGAAGTTCTGAACCTCCCTCGCCCGCCTCTCCGTTCGACCGGGGGGGCGGGCCTTTCCTTTTTATCGTTTCGCCCGGCTCTCACTGATTGAGCGCGGTTCGAAGAGATCAGCGTGGGATCATGCCCATGCTACCCACCCATGTGGCAATACAAGGCGGACACATGCTGCGTAAGATCGGGTTCATCAGCCTTGCCCTGCTCCCGGCTTCGGCACTCGCGCAGGATCGTACGGACTGGCCGACCTATGGTCACGACAAGGGCGCAATGCGTCACTCCCCGCTCGCTCAGATCACTCCCGCCAATGTGAACGACCTGCGTGTCGCCTGGGTCTACCGGATGAAGCCGGCCAATACCGAGGCGGCAACCGATACGGGTGAAGCTGCCCGCCGCGCGGCCGAAGGCGCCGGTACCCAGCGCGCCTCGCAATTCGCCGGCTCCGAGATGACCCCGTTGGTCGTCGGCAACCGCATGTACATCTCCACGCCTTATTCCAGGGTCGCCGCCCTCGACGCGACCACCGGCAAGGAAATCTGGGTCCGCGAAATCCCCGGACCGGGCCAGCCTTCACTGCGCGGCGTCGAATATTGGGCCGGCGACGGCAAGGCCGGACCGCGCCTCTTCTTCGGCACGCGCGACGGCCGGCTGATCGGCCTCGATGCGGCAACCGGCGCCTACGCCCCCGGTTTCGGCGAGAACGGCATCGTCAATCTGAAGACAGACGAGATCATGAACGGGTCGCCAGCCGCACCCTATGGCATGACGACCCCGCCGATCGTCTATCGCAACCTGATCATCACCGGCTCCTCGGTGCAGGAGAACCCGGCGCTCGGCGCACGCGGCGACGTCCGCGCCTGGGACGCGCGTACCGGCAAGCTCGCCTGGACCTTCCACACCGTCCCCCGCAAGGGCGAGCCCGGCTACGACACATGGGCACCCGGCAGCACGGAGAAGCGCTCGGGCGTCAATGTCTGGGGCTTCATGAGCCTCGATGCGAAACGCGGCATCGTCTATCTGCCCATCGGCGCGCCGACGCACGATCGTTATGGCGGCGACCGGCACGGCGACAATCTGTTCAGCAGCGCGCTGGTCGCGGCCGATGCCGCCACCGGCACATATCTGTGGCACTTCCAGGTCGTGCATCACGACATCTGGGACATTGATCTCGAATCGGCGCCATTGCTGTTCGACGCCAAGGTCAGCGGAAAGACAGTCCCGGCCGTCGCGGTGGTCGCGAAGAATGCGCTGCTGTTCATGCTCGACCGGGTTACCGGCAAGCCGATCCACCCGGTCGAGGAACGCCCGGTCCCGGCCAGCACCGTGCCGGGCGAGCTCGCCGCCCCCACCCAGCCCTTCCCGGTCACCCCGCCGCTCGCCCGCACCACCTTCTCGATCGAGAAGGACATCGCCGATCTCACGCCCGAGTTGAAGAGCTGGTGCGAGAACTGGATCAGGAGCAACAACATGGCGGAGGGAGTCCAGTATCAGCCGATGCTGCCGGACAGCCCGCTGATAGTCTTCCCGGGCACCGAGGGCGGTTCCAACTGGGGTGGCGCGACCTTCGATCCGGAGACCGGGTGGCTCTTCGTCAACACCAACAATTTCGGCCAGGTCACTACCCTGGTGAAGACCGACGGACCGGTCGCCTGGATGCCGGGCGGCGTCGGCGGCCGATTCCAGCAACCCGGCACCGGCCTGATGTGCCAGCGCCCGCCCTGGGGCCAGCTCAGCGCGGTCGATACCGCGAACGGCAGGATCGTCTGGCAAAGCACGCTCGGCGTGACCGACAGTCTGCCCGAGGGCCTACGCAACACGGGGCGCCACGGCACCGGCGGCGCGATCACCACCGCAGGCGGCCTGATCTTCATCGGCTCGACCGACGATGCGCGCTTCCGCGCCTTCGAAACGAAGACGGGGAAGGAAATATGGACCCACAGGCTCGAAGCCTCAGCTCATGCCACGCCGATTTCCTATCGTGGCGCTGACGGACGCCAATATATCGCAGTGGTCTCGACCGGTGGCAGCTACCACAACAGGGTTCGCGGGTACCGAAGCAATCCCCGCGCCAAGTCATCCTTACATAATAGGCGGGCTGCGGGTGTTAC
>JAJDMX020000475.1:0-25396 GCA_022345685.2 Nothomitra cinnamomea | reverse complement strand
GTTCTTATGGCCGGGGGAGATTAAGGGGCGCGGGAAGTCGACGTCCAGAAGTCGGCCTCCCGGGTGAGCTCGCTTAGGGTGGCGGGTGCTCCATGCGGCCCGTGCCCCCATAAGGTGAGCCGACTTATTTCCAGAATCATAGGTAGGGAGTGAGTGCCCTCGCTAAACAGTCAACCCAGGCCCTCCAGGGGGTCGGTGTTGGTGCGGTGTGGTGGGGCCTTCGGGTTCCACTGCGCCGTACCTCCAAGGCTGGTCCAATAACGTACTGTATGTACGCCACATGGGTAAAACCGTGTGTCTGACTTCCACATTTAGAAATCTTTCGCGAACCTTCAGCTGAACAGGGTTTATACGAGAACCCCGAAGTCGCCGACCTCGGGTGAAAATTTTCCCTGTCAGTTTCGCTCGGAAGCTGACGCTTCCGAACGCACACCCTTGCTCGGTGTGGTAGGTAGATCGGCGATCTTTCTATCTTATATACGCGCAAAATAATCAGACTCCTGATGAGCCACCACGGCGAAAGCTTTATCTGTACTTGTACGATTCTGCTAGAGATCCTGACGCGCTCATCAAACATTAAACTTCGATTTACAAATTATCAGACATCCTAACCCTAACCCGGGTGCCACTTCAGAGGAAGCTCTATCTGCCTTCTGTACCAGCGTCCCTCTATGTCTACACCATGATATGAAATACCCGCTTTCAAATTATTATAACCCTAACCGCTGAAGTATTACATAGATTTGAGTAGACGCTCAAGTGCTTGCAAGATTGGTGTCCATATTGCTACTAACGTATCTGACCACGAAGTTGCATGGTAAGCAAGCAATACCTTACCTAGTTTTCATATCTATAACGCTATTATATATAGGTTTCGATTTAACTATGTAGAGAACAACTATCTAAAAGAGCAACTTCTTATCTACATTCTTTATGGAGGCTTCTAGGTAGCTTATATACTACCACCAGCGATTCTTAGTTCTTCGGAAAGACTAATAGGGGTCTCTGGATCATAGGCTTTCAGGCACAACCAAGTCAAAAGCCTATGAAGCCAGAAACAGTATTGAAATACAATTACGTACCAGCATCCCTTATACTCTAAGTACCGCTTAGATACAACTATAACAAATGCTACCACTTTTTGAGGAATTAATAAGCTATAAAAAAGGCAATGCATTGTAAAGAGGCAAAATAGTGTAATTCCAAAATTTTAATGGAAAATTCAAAGAATTGAAATATTCACAAGCAAATTCGTTAATGTAAACAAAGAATTACTTTCTCCCCTTAGGTTGCAACACTCTACTATTAGAAGGCCCTGCTATACCTTCTCCTGCTGGTAAAGCATTCTTACACATTCTATAAAGCACATTTGAATCAGAACTAGTATCTGTTATATCAGATTTATCTGTGATTTCATAATCTCTGGAGACAAATTTTGCTATTCAAATATTAGTTTATTCAAAATGGTATTACAGAAGCAATTACTGATAGAATCCAACACGATACAGTTAGAAGTATTATTAGACTATTTCAAGTCTCTTGTAGCTTTTTTAGCTTTGGGAACAGCTTTTTTTCTCTTCATTTCTGCTACTTTCTTCACTCTTGCCTCAACTTCCTTCTAAGTATCTAACTTTGCCTTCTCTTCAAGTCCCTTTTGTAACTCCTCTACTACCTCTTGAGTCATGAATTTGGCGTGTCCCTGACATCTATCTTTAAGCCTAGCTTTACCAGTTTGGTGATTTGCCTTGAAAACCAATTGCTCTTTTAACTCTTTTACTTTATGCATAGCAATGTTCTCAAATATTGTTGTCTCTATTTAACCCTTTGCATACTTCTCAAATGCAACTAAGAAAACCTCAGGAACAACTTCTTCTAATATCAATTCCTTTATATTAGTCTCTGCCTGATGAAATTGAGGTGCTTTTCTTGGTGTTTACGATTTGTTGTGGTTGGTACCTGCACATCATTCTGTAGCAGCACCACCATCGGCAGTAGAAGCTTCTGAGCAGAGTCATACCTGGAAGGCCTGAACACTACTGGCTGTAGCATATAAGCTGGTTAGAATCCTATATAGCAAGCAATTACCAGTTGCTCTTTAATATAGTTGTTCCTTACTTAGCTTTCACCCTTATATACTCGATTCTACAATACAATTCTCTTTTCCTTATATCCACTACTTCTTTCTTTAATCCTGGCGCCTTTATCAGATCCAGTACCTTCCTTTTATTATAGGGAACCAGTTCTGTACCCTTTCAAGTATTTTCGATACTCTTAGGGGTATAGGCTTGATTCTTAGCAAGTTGAAGAATTGGAATAAAGTCTTTCTTCAAAAATGTTGGAAAATTTTTATTAAACTGTTCCCTGATAATCTTACTATAATAATGTTATAGAAGACTAAATAAACCAATATCTAGAGGCTGGGTAAGGTGAGACAAATGAGCAAAAAGCATAAACACCAAAATTCCTTACCTACAAGCATAGTTAAGAAAAGGAAGATTACAATGTCTTTTATGGCCATCTAGAACTAGGAGGGGGTATTCCATTAGGTCTCTACTTCAACTGTTAGTATTAAGCTTTAAAAACGTTAAGATGACTTACTCAGGTTTAGTTAAAGGGTAAAATATCTCTTGTAACCAAGCCAAATCAAGTTCATTACTTATTTACCCTTTAGGAGACTTTCCATAATGCTAGCCAGGTCTTCTGGCATCCTTTATATGTTCCAGTTCATTCGTCAACGTTGTCCATTGGCCAATGAACTAATTTATTCGCTACATACAAAAATCATGAACAGCTATTAACGAAAAACAATGGTGTCAGCTGCAGAGGCTTCTCCTCCTTCTGCCAGAATAACCTGGTCAGCCTTATCAGCATGGCAACGCTTACTGCACAAAGCATAGGATGTGCACTCCTGCAATTCTGCGAGATTGCCATAGTCATGCTCATCGCGATAGCAATGAATCGAGTACCTAGCATTCTCTTTAATACAGCAGTAGCGCTTTGTCCTGCAGTCACCTTTATATTGATATGAAATGCGTACCTGACTGCTGGTGGAATCCATTTCTGCAGCTTTCCAAAGAGATATTTTGGTAGTAATGCACGGAAATTTGATAGTATCAGCAATAGACTTAAGAACTTGATCAAGTTCTTTAGTAGAAAATTGGCAATCTAAAGTGCCATACTGACATTGAAGCTCATAGTGATTATAGTGAGGATGGCCAAGAACACAGCAGAATATGCGTCTGTTGTCTGTAGATATTCTGATATTACAGGGGACTTTGACAGTAACAATATCACCAGTGGTAAACTCATCGACCTGCCATTTCTTGTTGTATTTAGTCTTCATCTTATCTCGAGCCTTACCAGCTTTGTTGCAAGTTTGCTGAATGATTAGATCACTGGTAGAACTAATTTCTCTATCAGATTCATCTAGATTAAGCTCTTTAGCTTGATTTAGATCTTCAGTCAAAGGTTCAATATCGCTTGAAGGAGAAACTGGGCTTGCAGGTTCAGGTATTGGTATAGTGGCTTCATCTTCAAATGCTTCATCTTCATTTAGAAGTTTTGCAGTCTGATGATTAGTAAATGAGACCTAAGTATCTACTCTGATTGGCCGGTAGAAGACGATATTGTAAGGCTGTTGTTCCGTAGAGGAATGAACTTATTTCTTGATGGCTAAAATAACTTCCAATAGTCCAAGATGCTATAGACAAGACCCATGTTCTAATTTCCAAGCTTGAATTTTGTACTTGACAACTCCATTGCCTTGTTCAACCAGCCCTTGAGTTTGTAGTGAGCGAGGATTGCCATTGATAACGTTAATTCTATAGTGGTGAAGTAAAAGTAGTAAAGCACCTTTAAATTCAGATTCGTTATCGTATTGAATAATCTGTGGAGGACCAAAACACATAATAAATTGAGCTAAGCACTTAGTGATTAGTTCAGTGTGCTTGCTCTTTAATGGATAAAGAATAGAGTATTTGCTGAAGTGGTCTTTTGCATGTAGAACCCACTTATACTGATTGCTAGATTCGTGTCCCATATCAATAAGGTTAATTTAAACATGTTCAAATATATTATTAACTTCAATTGGCTCTAAAGATACCTGAACATGAGAGGACTTATTCCGAATGCATATAATGCAGTGTTGAACAACCTACCCTACCTCTTTCTTATTCAACCCATAAAATTTTTGATCAACAGTAGTGAAGGTTTTGTCATGTCCAGCATGGCTGAGGTGTAGATACTCACGTGCAATAGTTTCAAAAGAGGTATCTTCTATAATAGCACACCAATAATGTTGATAGCCTTCTTCTAGTTTGCGATGCAAGTGGCCATCAATTAGGGAGTAGAAGTTTTGTGCCTCAACTCGCCAGTTTCAGTCTTATTGATCAGTTGACTTGCGATCTAGGGTAGCTAATCAGACACATAAAGCTCTTTGCTTTGCGTAAGACATACAATACTTGTTTGTATGTTCAGGACATCGGACCTAAGCTTCGAAATCAATAGCTGTGTGGTTTGCAAATGGTTGGAAAGGTTGAAGTACATTTGCGCTGCTTTTGGCCATAGTGTTTTGTCCGTGTTTTGTCGGTAAGTAGGTATGTGGATTAATAGATTTTGTAGCTTTACCAATGAACTATAGTGCTCTATATAGGCTATGGGCTTTGTTACCTACAGTAGATAATTCACGCTAATATATATAGAGTACAATACAGCTGACGTGGAAAGAAGACGTTAGCTTTCTGACGTGGGCTGTCATCGTCAGCACTTGCATTATCCCTGGACTAGTCTATTCGCCAATGGACGGTCTGGTCATATAGTCTGTCCATTGACGACTGGACTGGTCCATTGGCCAATAGACAAAATTGACGAATGGACTAGAACATATATGATGTCCAGCAATGTAATTTATGTCTTTAGTAACTACCAGAAGTGAAAGAACAGATCCAGTGGTAGATAAACACTTCATAACTATTATTAATTCTCTATTTCCATCATGAATGAACCTGGGATTCTTTCTACTCTTTCCTGTAGACTACTTTAGACTTCGCTGCCATACCTATAAGAAATCCCTTCTTATCTATATTCCATATATTTTCTAGCTTAAGTTTGTAGTCTAGTTGTACCTTATGAAAGAGTCTGAAATGATACTCTATAATCTTTGGATCTTCAGTAGTCTTTCTCTGGCACTCTAAGCATTGGTCATACTTAGTCTAAAGCTGACACTGGAGAAATCATTGGTATTATGATTAGGAATTTCATTGTCAACAAGGAGATTGTTAATTGGATCAGGAATATTCTGGAAAAAGCTATTAGTGTTAGGAGGAGCTGTTGAAGAGATAATGGTAGATCCTTAGTACAAGTCAGCTACTTTACTGGATAGCAATATTGGCTAGTTTCTGATTGGGCTGAGAACATTACAGCAATTAAATCTCAGCTTGCCAAACTAGATCTTGTCAACTTAATTTTAGACAGGATCAGTTTTCGCACTTTTCTAGAACATGTTTCAACATGCCTTCCCCAACCAATTATGGCAAACTGGTACAAGGTTTTGAAAGATATTAGAGTTTGTCACATAAATAGGGGAATGAAGGAAGATGGAAATTAGTCAAAATATATTATCATGTATAAGAACCTACCTTATTTCTTCTTCACTGGGGAATTGGCTTCTCTAATCAGAATGATTAGCAAGAATTACTCACAATATATGCATAAGGAGAGATTGCCAGTAAAACATTTACTTTTCTATCAATGTTTATGATCACTTGAAAGAGATGGTAGAGGTAGCTTTTTTTATGCTAGCCATGAAATTCAAGTCGTGCAAACTGCTAACATACTTATTACTTATCAGTCAAAACTACTGTATAGTACAGGGCTGCAGCTTCGAGAGTTAAAAGGGGAGCATTCTGAGTCAAATACTTTGGGACTTAGTTTTCTACTAATACAAAAGCTTTCTAAGGTTTGAAAGACTTATTAGGAGAAAAAGATAAGTTATAAAGCAACTGAGGAGGAGATGAACAAGAAAGATAGCGATAAGTTTAAAACCTAATTAGTTCCATGTATATATTATATGGTAACAGGAGTGTTCAGACAGGAACCAAAGATCGTGAAACTTGCCTGTGCACAGTAAATTCTTTTATAAAAATGCCTCCCAAAGTTCCGGAGACCATCTTAGGTGAGGTAAGTCTAATTACTCTTGCAGGAATGTTTGGAGTGCATAAGCTGGTACTAGTTTGCACAATATTGAAGAGGGGTACGATCGCTATTTTAGCACAATCTTCCAGAAAGCAACTGAGTGCAACCGCCACAAATCAGCAATATGAAGCAGTGTACCTTAGAAGACTGCTAAATGACAAGAACTCTTTCTTTCCTCTTGCAGCTAGCATCCCTTGAGAAGTCAAAGCACAAAGGGCGATTACAGAAAATACTAGATTTTCATGTTTCTAAACACTCTTGTCACATTATAATAAATTAAAATTCTACCCAATAATTTCCACTCTATAGAAATATGTCTTCCTCCAGTCAATATCGCAATACTTCAAACTTTAGGTTATCTCACATGTATCGCTGATGAGTAGTCAGTAAGAATAACTGCATTCTAATAATATGCTTTGGTGATTTTACTATCAATTATACTTTACTATGTTTCTGTCAATTTCCAAGATACCAGAACTGATGAGAGTTATAGTTTGGCCAAGTTAAATCAGTGAACTGACTGACATTTGTATAAGAAGTTCACATTCTTTGACCTTATTTTGTATTATCCCAGAAGTCTTAAGAATGCCAATAAGGAAGCATGAAGTTACAGGCTAGGACAGTTGACATAAATCTCTTAAACCAGTCACTTACATGATGACTACCAAAGTAATTAGTTAATAGTAGGACTAACTTCTAATACAAAATCCAATAGAGTACATTTTCCCAATACTATTGCTGTTATCTATTGCCAAACCCCTACAGATAACCTACAATACTAAAAAGGTACTTAATAGTCATGTAATTACTTGTGACAAGGTAAGGTGGTCCAAGGTCTGACTTCAAGGATTTTTCAATGTTGGCTCAGCAAAGAGAGACCTTACCAGCAAAACAAGCTTATTGTTACTTAAGTTAAATATTGTCCTTCATATATTACCATACATATCAAGTGAACTCTTGCAAACATATCTATATAAGCAGTTCCTCAACTTGGTACTTGACAATTTCATGGCAATTGTGAAGAGTAGCCATTCAAGTATTGATCTCATCTACTTACATCCAGAGTTCTTGTATATTGCCAACCTCAGCAGCTTGTCGTCTATAAACTTGAATCATCTTTAAACTACTAATGGCGATATTTTTGCTAACTTACTAACTAAAGATTCACAGTCTCCAGTTAATATTGAGCATTATTTAACAGTAGTCATACTTGACTATAATTCTGCTTGCTCCCCTACCTTCTTTAACTACATAGAGGATATTGCTATTAACTTGCCATACAACAGTCTTACAATCTAGCTAGATAGCTAGCTCTACTATAAGACTTTGACTACTAATAGACAATCAGAGATATTGTAGAAAGAAAATCATAAGTTTGGTTCTCTTTCATGAAATAAAGTCAGTTGTACTTATTAATGAAATATATTCAAAGGGGTGTAATTGTGCAGCATCAGTTATCTCTTTAATTTCATAATACATCTGTATGTATATGTAATCAGCTATTCGACACTTGGACTTCTTACTTGTTCCAATAGTCATACTTGCTGAACCTCAGAGCATTGACTGAGGATAGAATTGTCTAAAGCTAAGATGTACTGTATTATCAAGAAGAGAACCCTGATAGTATGTCTCAAGGTAACACTTTCTCCAGAGATAGACCTGGAGTTTTCAACCAGAAGGAATATTGTTATGTGCAAGATAACTATATGGTGCACATATTTTCTTGCCAATATCAATGAAGATAGTGTTTGAATTAAGGTATTTTTTGAATATAGAAATCTTCTATTGATAGTTGAAAATATTGCAGATTGTTTTAATGGTCTGACCTTCTATTAACAACTTAAAATTCTTGCTATTCATAAAGAGCTAAATTCCTCAGAAATGCTGCAGACAAGATGTCTCTACCAGTTCTAGTATATAATTCCAGATATTTGATAGTGTATTAGGCTTGAGCTAATAACTAAGTAACTGAATACTAGATTGGAGCTTAGTTGTCTCTTTTGATCGTTGCTCTTTATTTTTTGCAAGATTAGCATAGTAGCTGTAGTTGTATGAAGAAGGAAGATTCTTGTAAATTGTAGGCAATAATGCCTCATCTATCCACTATTGTATCTGCTCTTGAGTGGGATAGGTAGAAGAATTACTGTTCAAGAAAAGAGAAGGAAATATTACATAAAGAGAAATCTTGAACTATTCAACAAATTTTTCAATACAGTAATGAGGGACTTTATGCAAGGATATAGACTTCTGATGTTTATCGCCATTCTCATTAAAGTATCTAACTTGCATAGTCAAATGTATATCAGTAATTAAATTAGAAACATTTACACTAACAAGAGTATATATAAGACTTAGACAAGCAACAGCAAGAGATGTAAGAAAAGCAAGAATACTATCAAAGTCAAAAGAAAATGTTGGCTTTCCCCCAGCTATTTTATCATACTAGTACAAGCATACTTGTGCTATATCCTCATCAACTTTCTCTCTCTATTGCTAACCTAACCTAATTTAATACAAGCATAATGTCATCTTCTGATTCCAAAAACTTTGCTAAACTTAACATATAAAGTAAGGTCGGTTAATCAGAATCTATATCAAACTTGTCAAATATGTCCAATAAATTATCAGGTATAGAGATAATAAGAGAATAATTCTTTTTAATATTTCATAGTAGTTCTCACTACAACTATGAAATCAGATGAATTAATCAGCTAACTACTTAATAATCATTGCATTATTAGCTTCAATAATAATCTCTTCACCTAACTCATTTTCATTAACCTCATTGGCCATAGTAATATAATTGGCGATGTAGTTGCTAGTAATACTATGAAAGCTAGCAACTAATATGGATCAGTTGGCGAGTGAAAAACAAATAGTAAATTGAAAATTTACAAAAGTGTAAGTAAGGCTCTCCACTAAGTTAGGCCTTTGACTTATATAAGTGAGGCTCTCTATCAAGTTTGCTCTTTGACTTGATTTTGACAAAGTAAACAATAATGGCTACACTTAGTAAGTAGGTATAGTAGAATATCTGGCAAGAGGTGACTTAGGCAAAAGGTTTACATTAGACTATTGATTGTCATCTTGAAGTTGTATATTGTTAGGATATAGTGTAAGGAAGATGTCAGGAATATTTATAGGTTGATTGATTAGAGGACTATCGACAGATTGTAGCAGAAATGATTTTGTATCAGTATTTAAGAGAGATAGTTAGAAGTTAAGTTAGGGATTGACTTGAGTACTAGTAAGAGCCAATATATCAAGATTGTTAACAAGTATGCTGACATCTCAAGGTATGTTAGGGAGAATACTTGCTGTAGAATTTTAATCAAGTAAGCTTTCTAAATCATTTGTAATAAAAATTCCTGTTAGAGGGAAGAGTTCTTTAAGGACAGCATTTAAGTCTCACTTCTTTTTTTATCAGTATTTTCTTTGCTTCTCTCTTCTTGCTTCTGCCTGTGACTCAGTAATGTTATGAATTGGTTTGCAACCTGCAGGCATGTTTAATGTTTTATTGTTTTTTATTTAGGTTAACAGCAATTGTCAGGAAATAAGCTCTTTATTGAAAAATCTAACAAATTTAGCAATTGCTTCATTAGTAATATATTATTAGCTTAAAAACATAATGGCCTTGTGTTTCAATTATGTATATTAACTTGTAATTAAGTACTGGCAAACTTAGAGAACTTGGGTATGTCAATTACTGTAAAATCATTTATTGGCTAAAGTTGCCTCTTGTTCTGTTGCCTCTGTATTGACCACCAACCCAATTGAGTATGAGGGTGCTCGCTAATGCAATAAATACCAAAATTCAATTAGGTAACTTAAGTGAGTTTACTTTATCAAAAATTTCATAGTGGGTTGACGATTACAACTTCAAATCGGTATATGGTGACAACAAGTAGAGATAATTTATTTCTAACTTGAGTAATTAAAAGAACTGATAGGAATTGACTATTTTCATTAGTTGTAAAGTGGTGGAGTATTAGTTATGGTTTAACCCTAAAAGTTTATTGGCAACTAAAGTCTTGAGGTGCCTCAATACCTATTAATACTCTTGCAAACCTTTTGAAGTGTGCCTTCATCCTTCATAGACTTGTGACTAAACCCCACTATAGTTAGAATGTTTTTATCTATGAACTTTTTAGGCTACCCATTCCTCTACAGCTATGGTGTGTTGTCAGACTTCAATTGATCCTCCTCTACCATACTCTACTCTTTATCCTCATCTTGCTCCCTTCGCTCTTGCTCATCTAGCAGCACTTGAATTATGACATCAACTTCATTAGTAGGTGTAGTCTACTATAGCTTCTCTATGGGACCGGCGACTATGAAGTAGCATGTCTTATTGTTGGTGAAGAATGTCTGTAATCTCTGAGCCTCCCATGTCAGTCCTCGCTTTTTCATCCAGCTATGGTAAATGTTGGCGTGCTTTTGGATCTTCTCAATCCCAGTATATAGGTAAGAGTAGGCTGTACATACCTAACTCTTATGGACAGTCAGTCCTTCAATAACCAGCTTGCCATCAGTCAGGTTCTTAATCTCCTTAGAGCCTGCAGTATCCAGAGAAGTCACATAGGTGGCAATCGCCTTGTGGGTGTCAAGGTCAGTTTTATGAATGCTGTAAAAGTAGTCCAATACCTTATTAAGCTATAGGGCACACTTGCAGCCTTTGGTACTGCAGATTAGAGTGTGATGTTAGAGTAGGTAGAGGAAGTTGATGATGGGAGAAACGGCTTGAGCCATGGCTTGTCGTTTGCTAGCAAGGTCCTTAACCAAGCCCTACTTTGCATGAAACTGTCGACTCTATGTCAAGCTAGTTACAGCAAGAATGTTAACAACGATGAGCCTGACAATGCTGGCAATGCAGATTTTAGGCAATTGAACCTTGCTAAATCGACTGATGATGTTGAAATGAAGTTGCAAGGTCAGGGGTGCTACAGGACCTGACTTAAGACCCAACTCAGATCTTAGCCAGAAATATAGGTAAACTCTATAGGCCTTGGCTGGTATCTTGTAAGCACTAAAAAGATAAGCTAACACTCTCTCTAGATATAGCACATGCTGGCAGACTTATGATTGGCAAGTTAGGACTTAATGTTCCAGTAAGTAAAGAAGCAGCTGCTCCAGTGATGGCAGTGATGTTGAAATCACTTGCTTAAACATGTATTTAATCACTTGCAAAGTTACCAAGCTCTCAATATATGATTTGGGTACTCAATATCTCTAACCCCAACAGTAGTAAGATTTTACCTATAATGGAGTCTATAAAAGCAATGGTAGAAATTCTATAGAATTAGGGTTATGAGATTGTGTCTGTAAGGTCAGTGCACCTGTAGAAGATTAAGGGGGGCTCACAAGTTAGCTGCCATTCTTATCTCGCTAGCACACACAACCCTCTCTGTGGCTCATGCCCCCATAAGTTGAGCCAACTTGTGGCTAGAATTATGGGTAGAAGTGTAAACTCTAAGAGTATCACTCACCCAAGGTACTTAAAGATCACAAGGATACTGGTATAGTTAATTAGTTGTTTGAACTGAAAAGAAGTACTGCTGATACTCATAACATTTGAGAAGTAGTCAATGACACTTTTATTAAGGTTATCTATTAGAAAGCTATGAGTTCAAAACTTCATTAATAGTTTGAATACTAGTTTATGAAGCTTATCTTAACTTTCTCTATCATTTGCTTTAGGGTCTCGATACCAGTCATCGTCACAACTAATCAGCCTTTAAATTCTCCACACTATCTTCTTCTCCGTCAACCACAAGTGTAGTTAATACACTTCGCTATTGTGATTTGATTCAGGACCTTATACTCAAAAGATATATATATATAGTTTCATCTATATAATACAATACTTCGCCTCAGACATCTTCCACTGCAGTCTCCTAAGTGACTTGTTTTAGAAATGACTTTCTGAGATTGTCTTTATCTAACACCAGAAGGTTTGTAGTATATCATTCAAGGTTTACAAGTAACGATTCAATATCTTCCTCCTGGATAAGAGTATCTTCCAAATCTTATACTCAATCTCCACGTCAGATAGAACCTTGGTATTATTCCAGGTGCCTAAGTATTGATAATAAGTTGAGTATTGAAAGGGAAGCTTTGCCATCATAAGGATTAAGAAATGAGAATGACTGCTAAACTTGCTTGGTCATTTCATAAAGTAAAGCCACAGGTCTACCATCTTGGCCTAATCAACATTAAAGTCACTAGCTTTATTCTTGTATCTATCATTACCTTCTGCCAATTGTATATCTTCTTATATATGGAGTGCTTATCTAAGGCTTAATGATGGAGGTATAGAAGTTGAATATGTAATGGCAATGTAACTTGATGACTTTAATTACTTCAATAGTATATTAGCTGGAGCAGTCTCGACAGATAATGAATGCATGTATATACCATTGAATGCTACCTTTTTTTGGGGCATGTCAACCGTAGTATATATCTCAGGGCTAATATCTATAACAGTTTACTAAGGCACGACACTGTTCTGCTTCCACCATTGCAGGATAACTAAGTTAAACTAGCAATCTCCTACTATAGTTTTGGCATCATCTAGCGAACTGGTATAGGTGAGTATTAGTTTATAACTGGTAGTGCAATAAGAATACTGACTACATTGAAAGTCATCATAAGTTAGCAGGTTAAGTATCATTAAAGATCGATCTGAACGTGGTTAAAGATTATTGAGGATAACTATAGTGCTATGGTTGGCAGTTTACTGTTAGATGGTCTTTCATATGAGAAGCTAAACTTATAGACATTAGTGTAGTAACACTAAATAGCTTTAGACTGTATAGTAAATTGGCATTCCAGGCAGACAAGAACGTTACCAGTTTTGTTGTAGATAACATAGTTAAGAACATCAATGATGCTGAGAAAGATAGGAAAGATGAATAGATTTTCTCTTGAGAATAAATGTAGTGACAAGCTTATAAGATGCACAGGCTGCATAGGCCAAATGGTAGTCGGTGCCACAAGTCGACCCAACTTGCAACTGCCCTTATTATCTTATAGGTGCAAAACAAGTGTAGTATGTAAACATTAGTCTAATAACCCTCTGGAGGGCAAGGGGCTTGTCTTCGTTCCACGAACTAGCTGTGCCTTTTTTAGCTGAAGTGCCTGGTGGCAGGATAGGGCTTTGGGTGTGGTGTCAGGTCACTAAACTACGATATGTTGAGGGCAGTTGAGTATGACTGTTGTAAACGACGGCCGAATTCAACTGCCCAGAAGCAAACTGGAATACAGCTGGCGATTCAGAAGAAGATCGGATTGCCCAACGGGAGTTTGAGAGACTGGTGGCATCACGAGGCAATGCGCCTCCTCTCTGGGCTGAGAAGCCAGAGTTTGCTGGACTCACTCGGGCGACTCAGACTTTCGCTCAACGGTATGCCTTACGTCGCAAAAATGGCGAATCTAGCAAAGGGAATTGATGGAATAACGTTTGCGAATGTCTCTTAATAGCCTGTTATCTAGACTATGAATTTACCGCTTTATTTCTTAATCGTAAGTGTATATGCATGCATGGCGAGGCAATCACATTCGTGTGGCGATGGTGGGGTGGTCGGTGGCCGCTCAGATCCGGTGGCCGCAATAAAAACACCGCTGGCTGTACCGACACCCTAGATGAACTTCTCAAATAGTACAGTCTATTCGGAAAGAAGTACCATTCGCAAATTGGCATGGATAGTTGGGGAATGGCCTGGACAGTTCGCGAAATGGGCTACCTTTGCAACAGATCCGAACGGCACGGCCAGAGACAAAAGTATTAAGAACGCCACTGGCGGGCTTGCACGCTGGTGGGGGGCATGTTCTTACACCTCGCCGCGGTAAGTGGGATACCATTGCAAGATTCGTTGGATTATGCCAATGACACTCAAGTAGGTAACAATTCGCCGGATTGATGAAGCAGGGTTTTCTAACAGCAGAGAAGACACAACACATAGAAATTGGGGAAAGAGGGGCTGATTCGCGTAAAACAAAATAAAACGGAAAGTATGGTTTCCCTTGAATGACGACCAGTTTCCCAGAGACTGCCAAGAGACCATTCACCTCCACTTCAACGTACTGTTATATATCCACTTCCTAACGTGTCTTAATTGGAAGGCTGGAGTACAGCTTGAGCAGCGCCCCGCTTAAGAGCAGTCAACGGTGAAGGATTGTGCATTATCCATGCACGCGCCAATACCAGCCTGGGTCGCGGAGTCAGAACAGGAAGAGTCGCTATAGACGGTCGCTGTGAACGCGCTATTAATCAGTAATCTCTCACGGTAACCAAGTGTTCCGTCCGTAAAAATCGAGTGGGCTTACCGCTGCACCCGCCATTGAGGCCTGTAACCCTGACACCTCCGCCGCCATTGACGGCCTGGCAGCCACCGTCGCCGGGCTCAAAGAAGGTGGTGATGTACTGACTGCAGCCGCCGTCAGTGAAGATGTCGACGGTGTTGTCGGCGGTGACACCGAGAAGAAGGGCAGAAAAAGCGACGATAAGGCCGGTGGAGAACCGCATAGTGGTTGGGATCTCCTTTTTTGAGAATGAAGGCCGGAAATGAGGTTTGATATTTGGCTGTCGGTCCGGCTTTCAGTTTTCACAGGATGGTATGGGAAGGGACGACTGCTGAAGAGGACACACCTTTTAGGTTTTGTTGTTTATCGATACTGTGGACTTGGGTGGTGGTGATATGGAACCATTTGAGTGGGAGATTCCTCCCCCTTATATAGTTTTCGAGTTGGAGGCAAGAGCACAATCTCCCCGTCTAACCGAGGGTCTTTCCCACGTTTGGCATATGGTTCCTGCTCTTGCTGCTTCCCGGTCCCTACTAGAGCTGTCGACGTGCTAATCTCGGACCGCACGCAGCTAGCAGGGCTTCCACCAGAGTCCGAAATTGTGGTGAGTCTTCAGGCAACAGGGATCAACATCTCCCTCCGTGTGCAATTGGAAGCGCAGTTTTGGGTGATGGTGAAACAATACAGAGGGTCCCATAATTAGTGTACATAATACGTAAAACAGGTGAATTTTCAGTTTGCATGCAAGTTTGTAAGAACCCTGCCTCGTACAAAGTGTTGTGGTTAGCGTCCGCATGGCCCTGTGTCAGCACTGTCGCAGGCTTTAAGGGGGTGCCGAGCAGCTTAGCCTGCGTCAGCGATGCGCAGCCCGGAGGCCCCCAACAGCCCACCGAAAGCCCAAGCAACCTAGGCTTTAACAAATAAGCCGCCTAGAATCCATGCGTAGATGTACTTGGGGGGTAAGGGTAGGTCTCTGCTCCTTGGCGCCACTAAGCCTTCGGTGCGGATCTCACCGAATGGTGTGGGTCCCGGCTAGAATTCCTCAGATACTTGTAAAAACGAAACTGAAGCAATTATATTCTAAATATGAGTTTGAGAAGGTGACTTAATGGGGTGTTGCTCCAACAGATGGGGGGCAGAGACTTATTTTTCGCCCGCCAAAATACCCCTGCAACGTCTGTGCTTACCCGCAAAAAATGGGGTGGGGGGGGCAGAAACTTTCGCCACCCCCCCAAGTACTGCTAGGAGTCGGGAGTCACCGAACACTCTAGCGATAACAAATATTTCGGTGGCCTTGAAATGGCAAACTGCGCCGTTTGCCACTGAAATCGACGGATCTCAATGACTTTCTGGGTTTTGCTGCTTGCCTAGTTTATTTCAATGTAATTTTCTCATCCGTTAGGTTCGATTTTGCATTGTTGTGGTCGTTGATTTGTATCGTTTGCCGTTGTTCTTTTACGTAGTCGTTCTACAGTAAATCTAGCTTTCGCTATTGCCTATTCTACAACACAAAGCATACGTAAAAGCCATCAGGTAACGGGAGAGGTGTTCGCGATAAGTTCGTAAAACGGTAGGTGGCACCCGCCTACATGTGACACAGCCAGGAGTTCCGAGGTCGTAGAACCGCTGCCTAACGGGGTCTTTAGCAACAGTCCTAATTTGGGCAGGCCTCAGCCACGTGATTATCGATAAATCGCTGGGGTACCCAATGGAAAAGTTCAATAGCATGACAGAAGGGCTGCGTTCCTTGCCCTGCGCGCGGCAATTCAAGGACATCCGCATTCTCAGCAACATAACAGCCCCTGGAGGCAGCACGTACTAACTCGTGATTGGTGAGGCTGACCGGGCACCTGTTGAAACCTCAGCTGGCGAACCGGTCGCACCGCCCCTCCTCACCCCAACCACGTAGTTAGGTATAACGTCAGATGAATCAGACTCTACTTGGTCTCACTTATTTTTGAACGCCCACTAGCCAGGGGGGGAAAATGCTTGACAAGCGACCGTTGAAAACTCTACCCCCTACCCAATCCCGCGAATTACAATGAAGTATGCTACCAGATTAGGTTCTTGCAGCGACTGCCATACATGGTGCAGGTCCACTCACGAGTGGCCCGAACGGTATGACATCTCGACGGGTCAGGTCATTGAGGAAATGCCCCCGGTGGAACATGCTATGGGACCACTACTGCCTCTATGTAAGCCTAAATTTCAGCGCAGCTTCACCCCGATCGCCTTTACCCTATCTAGATTAACGTGGAAATAGTTGTCCGATCAGTTCGTCTTTTCCTTTGTCTGCCCTCGCACTTCCGTCTGGAGTGTGCCTTAGTAAATCGATCACAGCACGCAGCAGCTCTACGCTTGGTTATATAATGGAAGTAGTTTTAGGATAACGATGGAATTGACATAAAGTCAGGGGCTAAAAGTTTGAATAC
Source organism: Nothomitra cinnamomea (assembly GCA_022345685.2). Taxonomy (NCBI): domain Eukaryota; kingdom Fungi; phylum Ascomycota; class Geoglossomycetes; genus Nothomitra; species Nothomitra cinnamomea. The sequence continues at coordinate 8,471 of JAJDMX020000475.1, read as the reverse complement.
AGCTAACTGAGAACTAATATTTTGTCAGCCACCCATCCGCAGCAATAACTGCCTCACATCGCACTTCATCACACCTCCACACCCTCCGTATCCCTGCGCGTCTTCTCCTAGGTAGAGACTTATCCACACAACAACCGAGACTGCCAGATGTCCTGCCCCCTGAACCCAATAGCCCTACCGAGCCCGACCACGACGAGAGGAATCGCCGGCCTGACGGGCTCTTTTGCGGATCCCGTCGCTCCGTGGTTGCAGAAACTTTTTGTGAGATGGGGGTTGAGGGAGCTCGCTGTGCCAATCCAGTTGCTGCTGGCTTTGCACAATATGAGGCTGGGCGAATTGACCTCACCTCCAAGGATACCGTGGTAAGGGTCATGTTGCGACACCCCAAAACACTAGCGCGACACCCTATATTTACTATAGCGACACCTTGGGTTTTTACTGGCCTGACACCAACCAAGCCGCCTAAAGCTAGGTAAAGCTTTAACTAAAGTTCTTGTTGAACTACAATCAGCTGCATTCATGCAACGTCAACAGTTTTCTCTTCAAATTTTAGCGGCTAGGCTGCAACAAACCTAAAACGCTTTGAAAACCGGTCCAAATATTACCTGCTTTCTTTGACAATGGTTTAGGCAGCTGCGCCTCTTTCTTGAGGGTTTACTGTGGAGGTTATGGTCAGGCATGGGGGTGCTGCCGACATCACTGGAGGCTGAATAAATTTCAACATAGTTGCGGTTCGCGACCACAATCTCTCTAAGCTTGAATATTGCCTAGGAGTGTCTGTTGGGTAATTGCGTATTTCGTCCAATGACCAGGACAAAATTTCGAGCACAATTGCGTTGTATATACAAATTCGCGCAATGGTGTTGCAATAGTAAAAGCAGGGTGTCGCGGCAGCAAACTCCGAGGTGTCGCTCTAGCATTTTGGGGCGCCGCAACAGCAGGACGCCGTGGTACGAAGAGGACGAGATGACGCCGTGGTATGAAGAGGGTGCGGGTGATGAACAGGGTGTAACGGCTGCCCTTCTCCTTACGGAAATTCTACCAGCAGGGTTGGAGAAGCTGAGGTTGTTGGATAACTGTCAGGGTGACTTTTTCAGGTGTCGTTCCGATGGGGGTGGGATTAAGGGGGAGAGGTTAGAGCACCTCCATGCCCTACCGCTGTTGAAGCCTCGGATTCTGGGGGGCGTGTTCTAAAATCTCCGAGGCCCTCCGACCCTGTCCCACCTGGCCCCTTTCCATGCCTTCTTCGACCTCCACTCCGCCGTCCTAAATACCACTATTTGGCGAAATATCGGCTCCCGTCCTCTGCGATCTCCCTTTCACAATTTTAGGCCGCAGACGTGGGTATAATGCTTAACCTCTGTGACCCAGACGACGCCCGCGACCTTGAGGTTATCCACACTGTCTTCTTCTCATCTACAGAGACCGACTCAATCTCCGCTCTCGTGCTTGGCAGGGTATCGTCATGTGTACGCATTATTTTTACCACTACATGATAATCAAAAATCTGTTGTGGTGCCAAAATTCTATCATCAATATTGCTGCGTTCAACAAAGTGCTGGGTATCTAATGGTAAAGGGAAAGGAATTTCCCGGGGCACTGATGTAATTAAAGAAAAAACCCAATTAATTCCAAGCGTCTTTGGGTGGGTTATAACTACATAAATAATCCATAGACTAAAATGGAAACGTATTTTGGTCGATATGTAGCCTCCAGATAGAATAGGTACCTTTTACTGAACCAATTCAAATTCTACGGGTATTTACGCTGAACTAAAATTCAACAGTTCCCTCCTATTACAATCTCCCCAGGGTAGGGCTCTCCCAATGGCCTACACGGGTGGTAGTCGACTCACCACTCCCTTTCAAACTTCTCATACTCTCACTCGTGCTTTTTACCCTCCTAGGGCCGCTGGTATTGCCCATCCCGCCACCGTTGCCTCTGTCATCCATTCTCTCTTCTGCCGTTGCGCCACCACCCCGGCGAGAGCTGGTCATAGAGGCCCGGAAACGGCGCTTGACGCCTTCCCATAAGCCCAGACAAGCCTCGTGCGAGTTGACGGTGTATATGAGGGAGTTCCAGAAGCCTTGGAGAGGCAGTAAGATAGAGACCGCGAGGGCGAGAGGGTAGTTTTTGGCATGAGGGTTGACAGTTGTGAGGAGACGGTTCGCGAATGAGGGGACCTGGTGATGGTTAGGGTTTGTGTTCTACCCCGAAAGGAGGAGGAGATTGCAGAGAGTGAAACTAACCCATGTGACCACTAACGCCACAAAGAAGAGCAGGGCGCATCGGAAGTACACGATTGCGGACCTGTTCACACTTCTCGTCATGGAGTTTTGATTCCTGCCTAGCCGTTTCACCGTCGAGCCGACATCATCCTTCGTCGCCTCACCTTGCTCTAAACCCTTTGGTCCTCGGGACATCTCATCAAATTCAATATTCACAGAATAGCCATCTCTCCTAAGACTGCTCTGAGATCTCTCCGGGCTTAGGGTGAGGATGGGTGGAGAAGGAGCAGTGATGGGTGAGTGCGTGACCTGCACGTGGGTCGTTTTCATGACAGAGGGGATTAGGACGGTATTTGTGGTGTTGAGATTCAAGGAGCGCAGAGAATCCGAGCTAACCTCTTGGATTCTGCGGCGCTGGAGCCAGATCAGGCGTGTGGCGCGGATGTGGATCACAAAGACGAGGATAATAGTTATGCTACGGAGGTTGTTGTTAAATAGACTGCCGAGCCAAGCGGGAGAAGGGGAGTGATTTACCCGACGGGAGCGTAACCTAGTGGGAGGCGGAGGTTGTCGAATTTGAGGCCGATCCAGCACCAAATCTGTGTCAATCTGCATCTCAGCGTATGGTCCTATTGAGCCTGAAACCTGCCCTCATGTTGGTATCGTACCGCTGCGTCTCCATATGCCTTCACTCCACCCTTCGTCGAGACGAATAGAAGCGTGATGGCGGGTATGGCCGGCACCCCGTAACAGGCAGCGATGTACCACCATTCTAGCCGCCTCAGGTCACCTGCAGTGTAGCGCCGAAAGAAGACAAGATGGACGTTGACCGCCATGGCGAGGATCCAGTATGCGTCTGCGGGCATCATCCTGTTCAAGATTATGTGAGCAAAGCTGGTCATGGCCGTGCTTCCCCAAAGAGAAATTTCTCAGGAGGCGCAAGCAATAATAGCTCAGAAAGGCGCAGATTTAAGCTGCTCACATCTGAACCAGGAAACCTTGAAACTGGCATACACCCGAGAGTGATCCCGCCCTGGGCCCATCCAGCGAGATCAATGCCACGAGACTGGCAAATATGTTGCCGAAGGAGGCGTAGAATGCAAGGCGGTTAAACGACTTGTTGAAGGAGGGAAAGCAGAGGAAGGTGACGATGATAAAAACGCTGCCGCAGAGGGAGAGACTCCCACTCAGCCTCTCAACAAGCCTGAAGTGTGCATCTCGTTCCGCCCCGAAGATTGATTGCCACTGTTTCGTCATGCCTAGATGTGGCACTATGGGTACTCGTTCGACTCGCTAATGATGCGGCGAAGGAGAAAACAAGGTAATGGCTAGCCGGTCGGTCCGGCTAGGTGCGCAATGCCGGAATCGGGAGGAAAGGAAAGAGGTAGGAAAGACGATCGGGGGAGTTGGCAATACTTAAGTGGTCGGTTCCAAGCTGTTGAACGAACAATGAGTAGTTTGTCGCCGCTTGGAGCCGTGGTAAGACAAATCGCAGCTGCACTGATTCTGGCGGCGGTGAGTTCCAGCTTCGCGTAGTGCGACACGGAACTTATACGGAGGAGTGTAAGTTCGAGTGTTATGTGTATGTGTGGGTGGTGGGGTTTACTTTTCTTGACTCCCAAAACGAGGTTAGATACCAAATCAAAACTGGATTGCCGTGGCAAAAGCCGGTATGGGCTGAGATGCCGCACAGACATCAGTGCGGTGGACGGGGCGCAAATCAGATCAAGGCGTAAATTAGACACGGTGTCTCTCCGCAAGCCCGGTCTTGGAATACATACTGCAGTAATCCAGGTGTAGGAGTTCAGATGGTGGGCGGTTGGTCAGTTGCGAAATTGATCTGTCGCACTTCTGCTGTTTTACTGCGTGACCCGGTAGTTTCCGCACTTAACACAAAAAACTCCGGATGTCTAACGCAACTGAGTCGGGGAAATAGCAGTCCCCTGCACCGCTCACACGCAGTGGAAAATTGGCATCGTGTCTGTCGGCTCCAATTGGTTTTCATCGCTTAGAGAACAATGCAGAATTTTACCCCTCAGTACACTCATTGTACGCGAAAACTTGTCTTGCCCTTGCCAGCCGATATGGGGGGCCTCAGCGGAACTCCCCGGTCACTTTTTAGCGCGATAATTCTCAAGCCACATCATTGCAGCACGTCTGAAATCTCTGCGGCTTTTGGGGGACACCGTTCTAATTTTAAAAAATCCGCACTAAATCTTCAAAAAACGTTCGAGAGCAGCTCGATGCTGCGGTCTTTCTCTATTTTTCGAAAATTCTCTCAGGCGGACAAGTAGACAGACACATAGACAGATGTAACTAGTGACGGAGGTGTGCATATCACTTTCTCTTCCCCTTTTTTTGCAAACGCGCATTGATCGCTGTAGCAATTTTGAACCTTTCACTATCTCCTTCCCTCCCCGCTACCCCGGGATTGACTAGCACTGGCCCTCGATCCCTCGGCCAAGGAATCCTCAGTTAAGGGGGCCGAAGGATTCTGCAATTATCTACGCGAACCAAACAGAAGCCGACGCAAATCCACATAATCATGGGCCGCTCGGGTCTTCTGACCATGGAGTTGAGGCACTTTACGGCCGAGCCGATCCTCCCATACCTCTACTCGATCGGGTTGCCGGCGGCCCCTCTGGCCGAGCACGTGGTGCCAACAGTACGGAATGCTTGCGTACTCTCCATACCCCGTACTGCTCCCTCATTCCCGCAAGGGTGAGTACCCCCAAGGTGTCTATCTTCCTACGTATTCAAGTCAAACTGCTTCCCCTTGATATAGATATTCTGACATTAGTCGTCTCCACCCAGTTTAATAGAATGTGTTGTAGCAGACGTAAAAACGAAAGCTTGATTTAACTGTAGAGAACGACTATTTAATGAGCGACTACTACCTAAGTTCTACATAGGGCTTTAACTGATTTATATGCTGCTGCCAGCAGCGCTTAGGCCTTCGGAAAGGCCGACGAAAGCCCCTGACGGAGCTGGGCTCGGCATCGCCGTCAGCGATGCCGATGGTAATGCCTGCGTTGACACAGCCCAGGCAGTGCACAGGGCGCCAATCACAACAGAATATTAAGGAGGCCGCTCACCTAGTCTAAAAATTTTGGGGGTTCTCGCTATTTCCACCAGCCTTTTTGGTAACGCCATCAGGGAGTTTTATTAATGCTACCGGAATTTTTGTAGCTCCACCAGGGGGAATATTCTTGGGTTTTCTACGGAGGCTGAGCCCAAAAGCATTCGGACTCTTAGCTACGACTTGGGCGAGGCAAGCCCCACCAAAATTTCCCCATACATACCCTAATGCCTAATCGCTCCGTGCCCATTACCCCTCATGTGCAAGCAGTTTCGCTGCTGGAAGAAGGTAGTGTGAACTTCCACAGGGAAGAATTCAGGTCTGAATTGAACGCTCCAAGTGTCATATTGATGAAATTATTCTACTAGAGGGCGGAAATCAGTATCGCAAAGGATGGTCAAAGGCCGCTAAACTGAAATTTAGTGAGTATATAGTTAAGCGAGTGCCTTATGCATAGTCTGAATACCTTTGGGCTCGGCCTCCATATAAAGCAATAAATAACATAGAAAGAGTAGAAGGGTAGTGGCATAAAGACGTAAGTGGTATAATGACATTTAATCTTTTTTCCTCGCCAAAATTAGTCAGTGAGACAAAATTTAACCTCCCTAGTAATTATTATTATATTTAAATATTTGTAAAGTATTAAGATTTCTTGTTTAAACATTCCAAGCCTTATCAGAAATGTCATGGATACAGAAGTAGTACTACTATCATTGAACTGAATTGCAAACCTATAGAGTTAAAGACTATACATATAGTTTGACAAGAATAAATCAATTACAAGGATAAATGGCATTGCCATAGATAAGAGAGGGCTAAAATGAAGTTTGCATAGTCAGTACTTTCAGTGCTAGGGACACAACCTATAATAAGCTAATAAATTAACTATATCCTGGTTAAGGCAATAACTTCAGTTAGCTATAAGTAGAGGAGTAGCGTAAGTGTATAACTGGCGTAAGTGTACAAATTCTATCTCATGGCTCTCAAGCATAATACAATCTGAAATTTCACTCTCTTGCTTTAAGACTTTGTCCCCGCTTTCTTCTTCCTCTTCTTCTTCTAATTCCGAGCTAATTTCAATGAGTGTAGCTTTCTTTTTGCCCTTTTTCTAGTCTGCTCCAGCTAATGTTTCTTCTTCTGCCTTTTGCACTCCTTTTAGGATTTCATCCGTACTAACTAGAAATTTTCCTTTTAGAATTACTCTCTTTCCCTTCTTAACAGTTCGCCTCTTCTGAAGAACTTGATCTTTTTCTTCCTTTTCGTGTTGAAGAAGCTGAAGTTGAGCCTCCAGCCACTCAGAGGTTTCAGTAAGCCGAGCGACATACTTTCGCTGCGGACTTGTAAGTGGCTGTTGACTAGTTACTGCAACCTGCAAAATTGCATAAGACATTTTAAGAGATATGCCTTCAGGTGGGGAGCTATTAAGTAATGACATGTCCAATAGTCCATCTATAGTTGGTATTCTAAGCCCGGGAGTTTTCGGTCTTGAAGGTACCGGCAAGCGACTTAGTGCTTTCTCCGACTCAAAAGGAATTAAGCCGATTCCTTTCCAAGCTGATAGAATGTTCTTCTCGCAGAAGGCTTTCAGTCTTGCCAATCTGTAGAGTTCAATCTATTCTGTTTTCTCGATATGCCGAATTCCGGTTCGAGTTAACCGGTCAGCGGCAATAGCGAAATGATGCTTAAGTGGCCCGAAAACCGCAACATCTAAAGGCTGTAATAAATGTGAAGCATGAGGAGACATAACCATTAGTTTGATCTTATTCTCCATGTGATGTGCAATGAAATTCCCAGAAACATGATTATCATAGCTATCCAAAACTAAGAGATGCCACTTCCCGGCAGCCTTTTCCCGAGTCGATGGCTCAAAAATGCAACGAAGCCACTCTAATCCATGAATATTACTGGTCCAGCCCTTAGAGCTACATTCTAAGTACCAGTTTGAAGGTGTATCGTTGGATATCCAGGTTGAGTTAACTCCATCGGCTTTAAATATCATGAATAGTGAAAGTACAGTCTCATTAGTGCAGACTACTTCAACTACCGAAACCCACTCCTGCCAACCAGGCTGAACCTTATATCTTGTGCGCATAGTACCATCCACAATAACTTGTGTACTATCTTCCACTCCCAGTCCATAGCCGGTTTCATCCATATTATAGATGTTCTCAATATTCACCCAACACAAAACTGTTGCATCCCAAAACGCTTCGAACCAGTCTTCCAAAACTTTTTTTGTAGAATCAACCCAACAAGTTAAGTCAATTTGTACACTTCTAGTATTCTTAAGATTTGGATGTCGCATTAGGAATCTTTTAATCCAGTCGTGTCCAAGAGGGGGGTATTGAACAAGTGTCATCGTCGGTATATTGATTTTCTGAACACGTTGAGCGAGCAGCCCTTCTGCGATTTCCTTCAACACCATCTTTCCCACAAAGTACCCACCTGCTGTGAGATGTGAACACCACTTTCTCAAAATAGTCTCTTCTGCATTGGAAAGAATTTGCTGACTTTCACAGGCCTCGTTGTGTTGTTCCATTTCGTAATCATTTCATTAGTGATGAGCGATGAACACCAAATGCCTTCGCAGCCTAGCTTGGATTTTTGAATTTTCTGTCTTGTAATGCCTGGACTGCGTTTCCTAAGCTTTCCACTACCTTCCCTGCTGCTTGCTTGTGTTTTTGAGCCATATTGAAATATCCAGCGTTATTGAAAGAGAGAGAGTTTCGCGTCACTAATCTGTATACTTACGCTGATTGTACACTTACGCTACTCCCCCACTTATAACTACCAAGTGGCTCAGCCAGGAAGTGACCAGCCAGCAGGAAGCACCATAACTTATAGGTATAGAACTATTAGTCATAAAAGTAGGACCAGAAGATATGAAGGACACTTGACAGCTGAAGAATATATTAGTTAAGTATAGTAAGCAACTTGGGAATGGATAAAGAGTTATAACTCATAATAACTCAGGTTTCATTATTGGACTCAATATGAGTCAAGTGTGAGTCATGCTGAGGAAGAAATACATTAAGTAGTACAGGTAGAAACACTATTGCGATAAGTTAAAAACACTAAATCGACAGGCCCATGATATAGTGCCAGGGTAAGGAAAAAATTTTCTTGACTAGTTGAGATTACCTTCCCCTCTTACTTCCCTTCGC